>JAODAL010001386.1:0-152500 GCA_025379985.1 Phyllomedusa bahiana
AGTACAGATACTGAGGGTTCACCATCTACCCTGTCACCCCTGAGCTGTGATTGCTGGCTGTTCTCTTCTTTGTCTGGTGTGCAAGGGCTGCAGCATACACACAGGATCTGTCTTTACTGTCTCTCACTTCTTCTGTGTCCTTCACTCTGTCTCATAGGCCCTAAACTACCCAGAATCCACTCCTCCAACATGTTCCAGCAACTTCTGTCTCCTCCTTTTTCTAGCATGCACAACACTGGTTTGACTTTTTTTAGTCTGTGCTGTACAACCAACCATGCTTTTGTGCTGGTACTTTTGGCGCCCTCTAATGGCCAATGAGAAGTAACTAATTTACAATTAATAAGAACAGTGACAGTAGAGCTTACCCCGGGTCACAGTTATACATAATAAAAGTTACGTTTTAGTGTTTTATAGATTGAGAACTGATAAAGTTTAAGTTTGCCTATGGCAAAATAGTAAATATATTGGGATAATCTTTGACTCCGGCTTTGTCCTTCAAACCACACATCCAATTCCTTACCTCTGCCTGCTGCCTCCACTTGAAAAATATTTCACAAATCTGCTCATTCCTTAACCCTGATAATGAAAAACTGCTGGTCCATGCCCTTGTCATCTCCCGCTTAGACTACTGCAACATCCTTCTCTGTGGTCTCCCGTCTAGCTCTATTGCTCCCCTTCAATCCATCCTCAACTCTGCTACCCATCTTATCCACCGCTCTGCTCGCTACTCCTCTGCCTCTCCCTTCTGCCAATCCCTTCACTGGCTACCCATTGCCCAGCGAATTAATTTCAAGTTACTATCCATGACCTGCAAGACTCTCCATAACCTCTCCCCTCCATACATCTCTGCCTTAATCTCCTCACACAACCGTCTCCAAGATTTCTCTCGTGCTTCCCCCATACTCTGGAACTCACTGCCCCAACACATCAGACTCACCTTCACCAACTTCAAAAGCAACCAGAAAACCCATCTCTTCAGGAGAGCGTATAACCAACAATAACCCCGCTCTCACTACACCCTCCACAAACATGTCTGCCCCTCACCTCCTGTCTCTTTCCTCCTTCCTTATAGATTGTAAGCCTTCACGGGCAGGGTTCTCTTTCCCTCTGTACCAGTCACATATTGTCACCATTGTACTTGTTTGACTTATGTTATGTATGTAATCCCCTTGAATGTACAGCGCCCTGGAATTAATGGGGCGCTAAAATAAATAATAATAGCTTCCATCCAATATATGTTAAAAAACCCCTCCCATACAGTCAGATTGAGGTGGAATAACAGTGATTATAGTGATTTTATAGAACAGTCAATGGAGATGATGGATAGGTTAAGAGCACCAGGGTATGATGATAAAAACATATCGAGAGTATTTCCTAAGGCTATTAATCAGGATAGGAAAAAACATATATAGAAAGTGTAAAAGGAGGAAATTAATATATTTGTCCTATCTTTTGAGTACAGTGACCTGTCCGATTATATAAAGAGTACAATTAGAAAAAATTGGCATATATTGCAAAGAGATAACAATCTTAAAGAAAAAACTTTGGTCCCCCGTTGTATCCTTTAGGAGATGCAAAAATGTACGAGATGAACTAGTAAGAAGTAAATTAGTGGAGAAACGGAGTGCTTGGCCTAAAACTTTGATCCCGGTTGGTAATCACAGATGTGGTAATTGTTCACTATGTACCAACATAGTGACAGGTCAAAGTTTTAGATTAGAACCGATACAGTATAAAGTCAGTGATATTATAACATGTGAATCAAATGATGTAGTTTATGTAATATGGTGTAGTTGTAGATTTTATTATATTGGCAAAACTATCCGTCCATTATATAAAAGAATCAAGGAATCGATTAGGACAGGACGTAGACTGAGAGATGTGTATTCCCGATGTTATGTAACTTTGTGCATAACAAAACAAGAAAAGAAGATTGGTGAGTGCCGCTATTATGCTTTCTTTATTGAAACTTTATAAAGATATTGTCTCTAGTGTTGAGCGATTTTTATCGACAAAGTTGAAATCGGCAAGGTTTTTATGGTGATCGAAATTTCCAGATCATGCGATAATTAAGGTTAAAATCTGTGCATCATCTATTAAGATCGCATCTTTTTCGGCGCTTCCTGTAATTTTGGCGGCCAGCAAATGAGATTACAGAATAGAGCAGGGTGAGATGTGTGTGCGACGTCATGACTGGGATGTGTATGGTTGCGATTGGCTGGAAAAATCACATGACCTCGTTTTACATAGAACAGCGTTTCCTGTTTCAGCCTCAGTGTCTCTCAGCGTCTCATAGGGATAGGACCTGCGCTCTGCCTGTGGCCAAACAGCTCAGCGAAATTAGTCTATTTCTGCACAGAGAAACCTCTACTATTAGCTGTGATCCTTCCAATTTAGTTAGATTAGAGATTTGAAGATTTTATGTAGTTAGCTAGAGAATTTTAAAGCAGCATCTACCGCTGTAAATTCACGGCACACCCAGCACTGTTCATTGACGCAGCATCTACGTAAATCTTAAAACAGCAATTCTATATTCAGCACAGGTGAATTGAAAGGTGCAAAAAATACCGTTTATTATATCAAAACATAACAGTTACGTGTTTTTTGACTTTTGCGCACCCAGCACTGTTCATTGACGCAGCATCTACGTAAATCTTAAAACAGCAATTCTATATTCACCACAGGTGAATTGAAAGGTGCAAAAAATACCGTTTATTATATCAAAACATAACAGTTACGTGTTTTTTGACTTTTGCACACCCAGCACTGTTCATTGACGCAGCATCTACGTAAATCTTAAAACAGCAATTCTATATTCACCACAGGTGAATTGAAAGGTGCAAAAAATACCGTTTATTATACCAAAACATAACAGATACGTGTTTTTTGGACTTTTGCCCAGTCCAGATTTTGTTTTGATTAGAGGGATTTGAGAATAGCTGTGATTTGCCGTCTTTTAATAAGAGACTTTCCAAAACTATTCCATACCTTCTCAAATTTTTATATTTCTGAACATGGAGCGAAATGCAGGTGGTAAACGAGCAAAGAGGGGGGTAGCACATGGAGGTAGAGGTACGAGAGAAGGTGCTCCTTCCAGTGCTGGCGACAACACGCATGCCAGCGGATCGTCAGTTGCAGGACCGTCAGGCCTGTCATCGCTGGGTCAGGGCCCTGTGAATCTAAGTAACGAACATCGTCGCCAATCTGTCCTTCAGTGGTTAATGCAACCTGCATCTAGCTACAAACAGCTACAAATGTGAAGTTACAAGAAGATATAGATGTCCTAAATCTTTCATCATTTAAACTGGACACTACACAAACTAAAGTTCTGTCTTTGGGTTTAAATTTTGGGCTTAAAATAAATTTTGATGTTTTTTCCACACTTAAAGACATAAATTTGTTTATAAGATCTCTCACTTTAAAGCGTCATTTTTCATCCATCCCTGAGGATTCGGTGGACAATAGTATGCAGGAAAGTGGGGAGTCATGTGGGGGTTTAGTTGACCCAAGCAATTTTGAGGCGTGTCAAATTGAGAGGGATAATTCTACGTATGGGTCACTCACTGTTGAAGAACAATTATCTGTTCTGACACTCCAAGAATTACATAGGGAATCATCTAACCCTATAGAAACTACTATACACGCTTCCTCCCTTCCCATTGCCAACCGGGAATTTTATCCCATCCATTCCCGAACAGTAGGGATGGACCACTTTCAAACACTGGTGGAGAGGGATTTGAGGATCCTAGCAAAGACTGTGCCCCCCCGACCCCAACTTCTCCAATTTTTTTAATCTAACGAGAGCAGAACGCAAGGCTCTCAAACAATTAAAAGACAATCCAGAATTGGTGATCAAGATGGCGGATAAGGGGGGCACGGTAGTTGTAATGGATAGATCTCAATATGTCCAAAACATGACATCTATGCTTTCAGACACATCCACTTACCGCAAGCTAGCCAAAGACCCAACTAATCATTTTAAAACGCAAATGCAGTCCATTATGCTAGAAGGTGTCACCATGGGGGCTCTTACACAGAAACAGATGGATTCTATTTTGGTGGAATATCGTGTGCCTCAGAGTTTATACGGACTCCCCCAAATCCATTAGGATACAGGCAGGCCCCCCATGCGACCCATAGTGTCGGGCATTGGCTCTCTCTTGGAAAGACTGAGCCAATGGCTCGATGGTCTCTTACAACCATTAGTCTCTAAAATCCCTAGTCATTTACAGGATACCCGCGATGTCCTGAGTCGTCTCAATGACCTCACATGGGAGCAGGACATGATGTGGGTTAGCTGCGATGTTGAGGCTCTTTATACCAGCATTCCCCATCAAGTGGCCCATCAAGCATTGGATTTCCATCTCAACATGCATAGTAATTATTCAAAGGAACTCATTGAGTTTATTCTCATTGCCACTGATTTTCTGATGACACACAACTTTTTTCTTTTTGATTCTGTTTTTTATTTACAGACAAAGGGGGTGTCGATGGGGGCCAAGTTCACACCTTCCCTGGCTAATCTTGTCATGGCTGGTGGGAGCTCGCCTACATCTACACCCCCGAAAATCCTTTTTTGCATTTTCTGTTTTGGTATGGCAGATACATCGATGACCTCCTTTTCATTTGGAGGGGCGATGTATCTGCCATACCTTCGTTTATGTTTTATTTAAACAATAATTTTTTTAACTTAAGGTTTGTGCATCAGGTCAGTGACAATGACATTCAATTCCTGGACCTAGAATTATCAGGTATACCGGGACTCAATATTAAGACAAAAACCTTCCGTAAGGCCACAGCGGGGAACACTATCCTTCACCATCGCAGCCATCACCCCAAACATACCCACAAATCTATCCCTGTGGGTGAAATGACCCGTGCAAGAAGAAACTGTAGTCAAACAAATGATTTTCTAGTGGAATGTAAAAATATTACAAAAAGATTGAAAAATAGAGGATATCCCCCTTGGACACTACAGAGAGCATCTGCTATTGTAAACCACAAAACAAGGGATCAACTCTTAAACAGACAAAACCCACAAATTTTCAAAAATCAAAATAGAACTAAAAAGAACATTTTGGTACTCAATTATAGCGCTCAGTTCCAACAAATTAAAGGGATTGTCATGAAACATCTACCAGTTTTGACTGAGGATCCTGTTCTCGAGGGCATTCTCTCTGAAGGTACTCAGGTGGTTACCAGAAAGTCATGTACATTAGGGAACCTATTATCTCCAAATCTGATTGTAAATAAAAGAACCAATCGGAATTGGCTTAGACAAAAAGGTTTTTTCCGTTGCGGGTCTCACCCTTGCAGGGTATGTCATTTTGTAAATATTGGTAAAACTTTTTCAAATAGCCAACAAACCAAAACCTTCAACATCAGAGAATATATAAATTGTAACTCCCACCATGTCGTCTATTTGGCCCAATGTATAACATGCAATTTATACTACGTGGGTAGTACCACAAGAAAATTAAAAACCCGTGTCTTGGAACACCTTAATGATATCACTAATACCTCAACCCGCAATAGATCTCATCTCTCCAATCATTTTAGGGATGTCCATGCGGGCAACTATAGAGATCTAAGGGTTATGGGGATTGAACGGATTATTAAACCAACACGGGGTGGGGACATCAGCCGCATCCTCCATGACAAGGAAGCGTATTGGATTTTTATCCTAGAGACCACAGTACCCATGGGCCTAAATTTAAAACGTGAGTGGATGTTCCATTATTAACTTTTTGAATATAAGGGCTCACACTTATTCAGATTTATATCTATTAGGTTGCTATAAATTCTACTAGCATGTAGGACTTCACTATGTTAGTGTTATATAAGATTATTATTTTTTGTATATATAAACCAACACCAATATTGGGGTCTATGTTGGCTTGTTTTTTGCTTTTTCTGTCAGGATTGTTTCTTAATATACTTTATCATTTTATTGTCTAGTTAATTTTTCTTTCAGATTACATGTTTATTGGTTATAACAGTCATTTTAATTGTTGCATGTTATACAGTAATCCCTACTCATGCCCGTCTCTCCCTCTCTGTTATTTATATAAAAATTATTATTATTATTTTTTTTTGTATTCCACAGTGTGGCCACCAGGCAAGCACACAGTGTCAGCCCCTAGTGTCAAGCCCTGGTGTGCATGCGCGCTTGCATCACTTGCACGATTGGTGTCCAATACAGAATCAGGGCCAATCATCGCATACTTATGTGATGATATATATATCTTTCTCTCAGTTCCAGGCATGTTCTATTAGTGTGACGGAAACTCGTGTCACTACAGCTTGGAGTCCGGTAGACGCGCGATTGGATTACAGCGTGCACACACATATAGTTGCCATAGTTACCGCAGCCAGAGCTGATTAGGTTGTAGCACGCAGTTGCGTTATGACGTTGTAGCCGGTAGTAGCACTTTACCAGTCGAAAGTTTAGCACACGCGCGATTAGGGTTTAATACGTAGGTACGTACAGCTATCGCGATAACAGCCTGGTTTTACATTTTACCCTAATGCGCACGGGCGCCCAGGTATCTTAGTCACCAGTAGCGTTCCGGAAGCTCGTGAGGTAGCGCCTGCGCGTCTATGCAACACTGGTTTCCGGATATAGAATTTAGTACCGGGAGAGTTTGGCGGGCATGACCAGGTGAGCTGCTGTTTTGGATTACTTATTGTCAGTATATATACATGTATCAGTTAACTGTTGTCTCTATGCCATGACTAAGGGTGGTTATCCACCCGAAACGCGTCGGTGTTAACTGGGATCATACTATTTTTGTGCAATGCGGTGAGGTTGCCTTCTGTTTTTGATTTTAAACGTTTTGGAAAAAAATACAAATTTTTCTATGGATTCATTGAACCCTGTGGCCACTCACTCACTTCATTCTTGCAGGTATACAGACAGGAGAGCAGACAGCAGGCTGAATCATAAACTTTTACTCTTTATTTTCCAGCAAGATCTTACACACAGAAATCCTCTCTTGTTACTACAATCCTTTCTCAACTAGTGCAGCTAGCAGCAGGTAGAGGTCCTCTAAAATAGTATCTTACAGATTCCAGCTTTGATTACTGGAAGTTACTGTTCCAAACCCCAGGAGAACTGGCAATCTTCTATTTCTTCTTATAAGTCCAGCTTTAACTACAAGGATTTGCTGTTCCAAACCCCATGAGAACTGGATTTGTGTTGTTGTGCTGGATCGGAGGTAAACTGGACATCAACAGGTCCACAGGCCAATGCAGGACTCACTAAAATACTTCAGAAAAATAAAAGGGCCTCCCAATAACCGTCTCTCCCCATCCAAGTTTCCCTTTCCAAAATCTTTTTAAAAAAATCTGTGACTAAAAAAAGGCTGGGCCTGGGTTTACAGTACCCAGCAACCCAAGGCAGAGGGTCATGTCAACCCATCCATTAGGGACCACAGCACCCACTCACATTTATTACTAGGATTTAGACCCTCTCTACCCTACTTTATCTCCATAGATACCAGACATTTCTGTCAGCTGCACAAAAAAGTAGTAACCGTTTCAAGTTTAACCTTTAATATAGCAACCAACAGCATCATAATGACATAGCAATTTGACTTATACAATAGTCATAGCAGCGTTCAGCATAACTGGAGTTCACCTAGAGGTCAGTAACTTATCTTAGAAGACAACGCGGGGAGTCAAGTCACTTACAGTTCTTACAGTGCAAATATAAAATCACCTGAAACAGTATATTAAACATAAGAATACAGTACTCCCATTGTCATATAACCACCTTGTAATGTACAGAAAGGGTTAAGCCTGTACATTACACATTATCATGCTCTAGGTGCATAACCAGGTCAACTGACACGCAAAGCTCCTGAGTAGTTGCCTTGCAACAACTCCAAACAAACACACACAAGAAAGACAGACATAACATAGAAAATCATCGGACCAAAAAGAAAGGGGAACAAAGGCATAAATTCCTGATTTTTTTTTAAAAATGGGAAAGGGTAATTCATAAAATACATAGCACTAGTACAATCTGCATCCATTCTGGTCTCTGATCTCACACAAAAATAGCCAGAGATGTTGTGCACTTCAATAATTTATTAGCATAAAAGAGAAATAGGATCAGCAATGATAATAATAAAACTTCTTTGCATTTAGCACTGATGCGCTTCTAGATGTTTGATCCCTAAAGTTCAAAACATGACCTGTGTCATTTTTTTTTACACATTTGATTTCAGAAGGAATTTAAAATTTTTTTACTTGGTACAACAAAAAATTGCATGGTTTTAAAAATTTTGAAAAAAATTATCGGGATTATTTTCTGCCTTTGGAATAAAGACTTGGATTAAGGTTTTATATTTAATATACAGAGCAACTGCTTAATATTTCTTTTCTTTCTTGCATGGTCAGAAAAGATGTCAAAGATCTTTAACAAGCACTGGAATTTTATTTGATAGGCACCGGGCTGATCGTCTTTTCTAGTTTTGTGAAAGCCAGGAGTTGTTCAAAATACAGAAGGATGTCAAATGTTTTAATTTTACTTTTTCTCTGTTTTTTTTCATGTTTAGTATATTGCTGGGAATTTAAACTGTACTTGTTCTATCATAGAAGTAGTTCAATGTTAGGGTGGAAGTGTCAAAAAGAGATTGTGTATGGCATTTGTATATTGACACTATTGCTATTATTTTTATGGTGATATGATGACTGGCACAAAAATACTTAAGAGTCTCTGCCTTCTGCCAGTGTTTTCAGTGAAAAATTCCCTTATTTTTTGGGTTGAAATCGTCAGTATGATATACATATTACAAAAAATTTGTTAAGGGGGCCACTAATACTGTTATGAACACGCAATTTAAAATTTCCCCTACTGTATTTTTTAGGCATAGCCACATTAGTTTACATCCATTGTAAAAGTGTTACACAGCCAATAAAAAAGAAAAACTGCCGTTAAAGATCGAAAGTATGATTCCTAAATTTCAGATGCCCCAATATGATACCATTTTCCCCAGCATATGTTTTGGTAAAGATTTTGGGTTATTGAATATGTTCCAAGAATGTTCATAAAATGAACATTTTTTTTTAATTCTGTTTCATGTTATTAAAACTACCAATCTATAACAAATTAGCTTGATTGTATACATCCCCATTTTTTGACAGTTTTTTTCTTGTTTGACCTCTCTTTCTTACAATTCCTATCTTTTACAGTTTTGGGATTTTAGATTAAGAGCTCTCCCGTTTTGGAGGACCAAATTAATAATACAAATATCTACAAAAATGAGATAAATGTTTTTGTGCTTTTTTAATAAGCAACATTACCAAATTCCGAGTAGATTAAATAAATCTTAAAAACCCAACCCTATTATTCCTATGATAGCCCCATATATATGCAATAATTTTTGGATTATTCTTTTTCCTGCCTGTTGTAGATTAAAGGGCAGACGGGCGCCATGGTGTCATATTGACACAGATTGTACACAAACATGTATAACAAATGCATAGGTACTATATAGTAGCATACAAAAATTTGTTATTGGGGGATCCACTAATACTTTATACACGCAATAAAGGGCCCCCTAATAACAACTGATGAATAAATTTCCATAATACAATAATCATATACAATCCCTCTGAAAAAATGGGTCCTCACACACCCAATAAAAAAGAAAAAAACGCCAAGTGAAAAAGAAAATAAAAATGTCCCTAAATTTTCTGAGTATGGCCCCAAAATGAGGCCCACCATTTTTCACCCCAGTCAAAATTTTATAAAAAAGACCATTGCTTATTGAATTTTTCCAAGGGGGCAACTGCAAAAATGTGAACATGTTTTTTTTTTTAATTCTGTTTCATGTCATACTTAAATACTACAATGCTGCATAACAGATTTAGCTTGCACCATTGTTATACAATACATATTACTGCTGCATTTTATTTGACAAATGTTCCTTCTTGTCTTTGTTTTTGCTACCACTTTTTCTCTTTTCAATTACAATTCCTATCTTGTTGTACAGTTTAGTGGACTTTTGGAAAATGTAGTCTCCCCATTCCCTAGTTGAAGTGAGGACCAATTAATATGAATAAAAAAAATACTTCTATCAAAATGGTATTTTGTATAAATCAGTTTTAAGCTGCTGTTGTATACACTGTGGGTAGAGTCAGCAGTCACCTCATCATCATCAGAGGGTAGGATTAAAATAACAGGTAACACAATCTGGGGGTAGATAACACAGAACCATATTATTCACTGTAGGTGATCAAGACAGCTCAGGTCATCCCCCATCACTATGCACAGTGAATTTTGATGAGGGATCTATTACCAGATCATGTCCACAACACTCTCTCGTAGAAGTTCATAGGTCTATTTCATTTTCTTATGTTCAAGCGCCTGCGGTAAAGAAAATTTCTTGAACTAATCAATGCAGCCCAGGCAGGACAGCTGCTCCACCAATCATGTACACCACATTTATCAAACTAAGGGCCCATGGGCTGAGTCTGGCCCACCACATCCTTTTATGCAGTTTGTGAAAGCTTAGGCACAGCTAGCAGGGAGCATGTGGTGCCAGGGAGTAGGTCCATCTTAAATTCAGAGCTCTGGCATGCACCTCCACACAGCTCTATTTATTAACCCATAAGCGGTGGCACAACTCTGACAGCCACACCCTTCTAAGGCCCTGCAACAGCAATGTGGGGGCATCCATAATGCAGATGTAGCCCTCATTAAACATTTGTCTGACACTTCTGGTGTGAACACAATGCAATAAACATACATAGAATAAAAAAAATAAAGTTAAGTTAACTGGAAAATCCGTGCAACAGTCCCCACTGAAAAGATTTGCTGCCAGACCTTTTTTCACATTGCCGGCGTTCCGAACAACTTAGAACATGTTCAACATGTTCAATACCGGTTGGATAATCCGACCGGTATTTGGTCTTTTCCGTGTAAACGCAGCCTTAAATGTGTTAAATAAATTTGTAATATGTACTATAAGTTATTCAGTCATAGTTCACATTGATCGGGGCTACAAGTTCTTAATTGTACCGTGTACTACTTCTGTGATGTAGTAGAAAATTAAGAATCAGGAAAGAATGTAATGCTAAAAGCAAAAAAGCAACATGCATTTAGTAGTCTATCTGTATGAAACCCATTATTTATGTGGTGCTAAGAAGGCAAAGAAGAATTTAAAAGAATAATGATCATAACTTGTTTAATAAATAAATACTAAGTAATTAAAGCGAGTGCTATAAATTATGTTTGTGAAGATTTGAATAAAATTACAATCCCATGTTTTATTTGATCGCAATTATACTGATTAAAGTTTTAAAGGTTTGGCAAACATTCTACACTCTTGCAATTGTTCACTCCAGGCCCTTAGGCAATATGTTAATAACAGGCATCTCTGTATAAAAACATTTGCACTAATGAAACTAATAGATTTTATCCAAACCATCTGTTGGTAAAGGCAGATTAAAATGTGAACTCACTTATGTCGTTCCTTCGAGTAATATCGACGATAAATTTGTCTGAAGTAGCGTATCTATTATGTGCCTGCTTAGAGAGAATAGCTAGTTAACTAGATAAAGCAGTCAATATTGGGTATGAACAGTAAATGTAGATGAGAAATGTTTTCAGAGATAACCGACTATTGTGGAATATTAAAGTAACTGCTTATAAACTACAGATGGAGCGTGTTTTATTGAGATCAGAGGCATGATATAGCAACAATAAATGTGCACGGGTACATTGGGAGGTCTGCAATGTGCTTCACATACCCCTAAATATTCAAGAGGAATTGAACTAAAACTGTGACATGTCACTGTGAAATGAGAAGTGTTAACAAAATTATTTTCATGGATGGAGTATTGTGTTCATGTTCTCTGGTCACAAAATGTCTTGAAATAAAAGGAAAGCAATATGTCTAAAGTGGAATGTTTTGGACAGACTAAAGTTAGTCGTACATTGGTGTTTTCAGAAGACTGTTTTAGAATGACTGTGAGAGGTAACTTATTGAAGATTATAGATTTTGATGAATAAAATAGCTGATCAGCCTCCCTACCTCCTCTCTGTGCTAAAATAGAAAATTAACCCATGCTTACCATTCCCATCATCACCATTCCAAAGATGCCAGAGCTCCAGTGTCTCCCACCAGACCTTCACTAATGTCATCACGTTCATGGATCACATGATGCTGCCTTGGCGTGGGATCAGCTGCAACCGCCATGATGAATGGTTTGAGACACTGATTTTACTTCTGTAGGGGAGTTGTGTGGTCTTAAGCACAACTGAGCAAGGTGTGTTGGGAATATTCTGACTCCCTTTATAGCTCGTTGGTGAAATTATAATACACTAGGAAGCACTTCTTTTTCTGTGTTTTGTTTTTATTTCTTAAGAAAATTAGAGTAAAGGTTGAGCATCTGTGGGGCATCCTCAAACGGATGGTTGAGGAGCGCAAAGTTTCTGACAATCACCAGCTCCATGAAGTCGTCATGGAGGAGTGGAAGAGGATTCAAGTGGCCACCTCTGGAGCTTTAGTTAACTCCATGCCCAAGAGAGTTAAGGCAGTGCTGGAAAATAATGGTGGCCACACAAATTATTCACACTCTGGGCACAACTTGTCTTTTTAACTTAGGGGTGTACTCACTTTTGTTGCCATCAGTTTAGACATTGATGGCTTTGTGTTCAGTTATTTTGAGGACACACCAAATTTACACGTATCCAAACTGTACACTGACTACTTTACATTGTATCAAAGTGTCATATCTATATATAGAGCTTGACAAAGGCTCTGTGAGGGAGCTGAAACGTCGCTCTTTTGAGCATGGAGGAATAAACTACCTTATTGCTTGAATGCATTTTGGAGTGCCGTGGACTTTTTTTACTCTGTATTTTTGGAACTTCTTGTATCGGAAGCTTTTGCTGCTGGCACCCTCTTTCTAATTTTTCAAGTAGTTCTTTGGAGTGCTGCTATTTTTATATTTTATATCTATCTATCTATATATCTATATATATATCTATATATCTATATATCATATATATATATATATATATCTATATATATATATATATATATATATATATATAATATATACACTCACCGGCCACTTATTAGTTACACCTGTCCAACTGCTCGTTAACACTTAATTTCTAATCAGCCAATCACATGGCGGCAACTCAGTGCATTTAGGCATGTAGACATGGTCAAGACAATCTCCTGCAGTTCAAACCGAGCATCAGTATGGGGAAGAAAGGTGATTTGGGTTCCTTTGAACGGGCATGGTTGTTGGTGCCAGAAGGGCGGGTCTGAGTATTTCAGAAACTGCTGAACTCCTGGGATTTTCACGCACAACCATCTCTAGGGTTTACAGAGAATGGTCAGAAAAAGAAAAAAACATCCAGTAGATGGCAGTCCTGTGGACGGAAATGCCTTGTTGATGCCAGAGGTCAAAGGAGAATGGGCAGACTGGTTCGAGCTGATAGAAAGGCAACAGTGACTCAAATAGCCACCCGTTACAACCAAGGTAGGCAGAAGAGCATCTCTGAACGCACAGTACGGAGAACTTTGAGGCAGATGGGCTACAGCAGCAGAAGACCACACCGGGTGCCACCCTTTCAGCTAAGAACAGGAAACTGAGGCTCCAATTTGCCCAAGCTCATCGAAATTGGACAGTAGAAGATTGGAAAAACGTTGCCTGGTCTGATGAGTCTCGATTTCTTGCTGCGACTTTCGGATGGTAGGGTCAGAATTTGGCGTCAACAACATGAAAGCATGGATCCATCCTGCCTTGTATCAACGGTTCAGGCTGGTGGTGGTGGTGTCATGGTGTGGGGAATATTTTCTTGGCACTCTTTGGGCCCCTTGGTACCAATTGAGCATCGTTGCAACACCTTGTGGAATCTATGCCACGAAGAATTGAGGCAGTTCTGAAGGCAAAAGGGGGTCCAACCGTTACTAGCATGGTGTACCTAATAAAGTGGCCGTGTGAGTGTTATATAATATATATATATATATATATATATATATATATATATATTGTAGAAGGGTCAGAGGTTCCATCATAGACGGGAGGTATTTATCACCGAGGTGGCCGGCATCGGTGATATAAAAAACCCATTTAGCATGATGCCAGCAACAGTTATTGCTGCCGAGCAGTTTTTCTTTGTAGGTTCCGGGTCGGGTTTTTTATGGAGCGGCACAAGAGTCTGGGTGGGACGGTCGATCCAATAATCCAGCCCAGGTCTTACCGGCCAAATAAAAGGCAGCGGGTGCAGGAATTCTAGAGGTGTGCTTCTGGACCTGCAATCAGAAGCTGTGGACTGCAGTGCTGTGAGGCCGTGTAAACCTGAAGGTGTGTGTGTGTGAGCAAAACCCATTGTCTTGTGGATTCCTGTTATGCTGAAGATAAGCTGAATTTCTGATTGATTCCTGTGGACTTCACAATAAATATCGCTTTATTTGGACATTATTCCCTGTGCAAGTGCTTGCCTTTGAACTGACCCCTCACAATTAGTGTCTCGGATGCGGGCAACATCCCTGAAATACGGAGTGCATGTCCTGGGTCAAGGCAGCAACAGGTTTAAAGAACCAGTCTGAGAACATGGAGGAGCTACTCAAGCACCTGGTTCAGGCCCAAGCACAGCAGCAGCAAGCTCACATGGAGACTTTGAGAGCACAGCAAAAGACCAACAAGCTACTTCTTCAGCAGATGGCGGTGTTAACTACGTCGGTCAGAGCCAGAGAGGTAGAGGCCACCCCAACGCCAGGGGAGAACCTCAACTCCAGGAGAAACATACATGAGGTATTACAGAAAATGACACCAGACGATGACGTCGAGGCCTTCCTGACGGTGTTCGAGAGGGTAGCTGACCAGAAAAAGTTAACTCCAGAGCAGTGGGCCGAGGTCCTAGTGCCTTACCTCACCGGCGAGCCTCAGAAGGCCTACTTTGAACTAACGCTACAGGACGCCAAACAATATGGCAAGCTCAAGGCGCAGATTCTGGCGCGACTGGGAGTAATGCTGGCTGTCCGGGCACAACGGGTGCATCTCTGGGGATACAGCAAGTACAAGCCAACCAGATCCCAGATGTTCGACCTGTTTCATCTCGTCCAGAAGTGGCTTCAACCGGAGACCTGCACTTCTGCCCAAATGGTCGAGCGAGTTGTCATGGACAGGTTTGTACATTCGTTTCCTAGGCCCATACAGTGCTGGGTGGCACAGGGGGATCCCCAGAGTGTGGACGAGCTTGTAGGGCTCGTCGAGCGTTATGTGGCCATAGAGACCTCCCTGAGGGAGTCGGGGAGATCGCGGTCTCAGTATTGGGGTGCCGGGAGGGGTAGTGACAGCCCCAAGAAGGGACCTAAGACCACTGTGGAGGCGCGTCCTCAAGCCAAGACGGAGACTGATCTCAGGTCAAGGGGTCCTGGCCGTGACATCATCTGCTGGAGATGCCAGAACCCTGGTCACAGAGCCGCCCAGTGCCCAGAGTCCACGGAGCCTATGGAGTGTGCTATAGGCCGGCGCTGCTCGTGGTTTGCACACCCTGTCTGCAGCGCTATACCCAGCCAAGGGGAGGGACCCCAAGTGTGCCAAGTCTCAATTAATGGCACTTATGTGACTGGACTCCTGGACTCAGAGAGTTTGGTGACCCTGCTGAGGGCACACTCCCGCATGTACTGATTCCTGGGAAACGGTTGGGGATGGTGTGTATCCATGGCGACACCAAGCATTACCCTGTGGCTCAAGTGGACATTGGCACCGGCTGGACTACCATATCACACCCCGTCGGTGTTGTCACCAACTTGTTGCACCCTATTATTGTGGGTCGGGACTTTCCCTTGTTCTGGGACCTGTGGGCCAAGTCAGGGCAGTATAACCGTCCCCGCGACCAAGATGCTACAGATAATGTGGGGGCTGAAACCCCTGATAATTTCCCTATGTCCGTATTGGTGGGAGATCAGGAGGAGGAGCCAACCCCTGAGACCCATGTGCCCGACTTGGGGGTATCCAGGGAAAATTTTGGAACCGCCCAGCTCAGGGATCTAACTTTAAAAGGGGCATTAGAGAATGTCACCATACTATATGGTGTTCCCCAAGAGCCAGGGGCAGACGAGAGGTACCCCCACTTTGCAGTAAATAATAATTTGTTATACCGGGTGACCAAAGTCAGGGATGAGGTCATAGAGCAACTCCTTGTACCTGGGTCCTACAGGCGCATGGTTCTAGACCTGGCCCATTCCCATGTGTTGGGTGGTCACCTTGGGGCGGACAAAACCCAGG
Source organism: Phyllomedusa bahiana (assembly GCA_025379985.1). Lineage (NCBI taxonomy): Eukaryota > Metazoa > Chordata > Amphibia > Anura > Hylidae > Phyllomedusa > Phyllomedusa bahiana. The sequence continues at coordinate 16,264 of JAODAL010001386.1, forward strand.
AACAGGTATTACAAAGGTTCAACTGGCCAGGGTGTTTCAGGGAAATAAAGGACTTTTGCAAGTCCTTTCCCGTGTACCAGGTATCATCCCTGGTGGCCCATTTTCGTAGCCCCTTGGTTCCGTTGCCCATTATTGAAATCCCGTTCGAACAGATTGCTATGGATCTGGTGGGGCCCCTGGTGAGGTCGGCGAGAGGCCACTAATATATTTTAGTGGTCGTGGATTATGCGACCCGGTACCTAGAAGCGGTGCCCTTGAGAAATACGTCATCTAAATCCATTGCCAGGGAACTGCTTTTTTTAATCTCCAGGACAGGGCTACCTAAGGAGATTTTGATGGACCAAGGGATACCGTTTATGTCCAAGGTGATGAGGGACCTGTGTAAAGTCTTAAAAATTAAACAGTTGCGGACCTCGGTTTATCACCCTCAAACCGACGGTTTAGTAGAAAGGTTTAATAAAACCTTAAAATCTATGTTAAGAAAGGTGGTAGAGAGGGATGGACATGACTGGGACTGTTTATTGCCCTACTTGTTATTTTCCATCAGGGAGGTGCCACAAGCGTCCACTGGGTTCTCCCCATTTGAGCTTTTGTATGGGCGACACCCCAGGGGTTTACTTGACATCGCGAAGGAGACCTGGGAGAGTGAAGCCACCCCATACAAGAGTGTCATTGAACATGTGGCGCAGATGCAGGATAGGCTATCTAATGTAATGCCCATTGTAAGAGAACATCTCTTGTAGGCCCAAGAGGCACAGTCCCGGGTATACAATCGGTCAGCCAGACTCCGAGAGTTCAGACCGTGGGAACGGGTACTTGTGTTGGTACCCACCGTAGAGAGCAAATTCTTGGCAAAATGGCAGGGTCCCTACGAGGTGGTGGAGAAGGTGGGTGACGTCAATTACCACATACACCAACCTGGTAGGAGAAAGCCCCTGCAGGTATACCACGTGAATTTGCTCAAACCATGGAGGGATAGAGATCCTCCCCCAGAACCCTGTTTGGTGGCCCAACCAGGCCCAGATATTGCAGCGGTCAAAATTGCTGAGACCCTTTCCCCTTCCCAGAAGCAGCAACGTAGGGAGTTGTTGCAGCGTAACAAGGACTTGTTCTCAGAGGTGCCAGGGCTGGTAAAGGGCATTGAGCATGAGGTGCTGACTGAACCAAATGTTCGGGTACATGTGAAAACCTATAGGATCCCTGAAGCGCACCGGGAAATAGTGGCCAATGAGGTGAAGCGGATGTTAGATTTAGGGGTAATAGAGGAGTCCAAGAGTGGCTGGTCCAGTCCAATTGTCCTGGTACCAAAACCGTACGGGGAATGGAGGTTTTGCAATGACTTCCACAAACTCAATGAGGTGTCTAAGTTCGATACCTACCCTATGCCCCGGGTAGACGAACTGATTGAGAGGCTAGGGCCAGCCGCTATATTACCAAGGAGAATATGATTCTTTGAATGTGAAATATCCGGTTATGCCGATTTTCCATTCATTACCCAAATTACATAAAATGTGTTTTCCACCTCCTATGCGCCCTATTGTGGCTGGAACTGGGTCCATGAATGAGAATTTATGTCAGTGGCTGGATTCTTTGTTACAACCAATCGTGCCCCTATGTCCTGGATTTTTGAAAGATTCCAAACATGTTTTGGGTGTTATTGAAACCATAAATTGGAGACCAGAGTATTCCTGGATCGTGTGTGACGTGGAATCTTTTTATTACTGTATCCCGCACCATCTAGGCATAACTGCTGTGTCTTATTTTTTAGAGAAATATTCCAACTATTCCCAAGAGTTAAGGGAATTTATTCTTGAAGTGTTACAGTATCTATTGTCACATAATTTTTTTATGTTTAGTGGGGAATTTTTCCTGCAAAAAGTGGGTGCTTCTATGGGGGCGAAGTTTTTGCCCTCTTTTGCTAATATTTTTGTGGCGTGGTGGGAGGAGTTTAATATTTTTTCAGATAATAACCCTTTCATGTCGGACATCGTGTGGTACGGCCGCTATATGGATGATATCGTGATAATTTGGTCTGGTGGCCAAGCGGCCGTGCCCCACTTTGTCCGACATTTAAATGAGAACTCCTGTAACCTGAAATTTACAGTTAATTGGTATCAGGATACTATTTCATTTTTGGACTTAATTTTACAAGCTGATATTGCAACAAAGTCTGTAATTACTAATACATTTAGAAAAGACACAGCAGGGAATACTATTCTCAGGGCAAACTCGTGTCACCCTATTCATACAATAAAATCTATCCCAATAGGAGAATTATATAGGGCAAAAAGAAATTGTTCTACGAATGAACTCTATATAAGGGAAGAAGAAAAAATATGTGAACGTCTCCGGGATCGGGGATACCCTAAGTGGATGCTTGATCGAGCAAAAAATATAGTGAAAAATAAATCTAGGAGTTGTTGCATTCACAAAAAGACACAAAAAACAAGGATATTCCAACTTTTGTCACTAATTATAGTGAGGAATTTTTTTCAAATAAAAACTATTATTAACAAATACTTACCTATTCTAGAACAAGACGATGCCTTGTGACTGCTTTTGAAAGAAGGTTGTAGATTTTCTAGTAGAAAATCCCCTAGTCTAGGAACTCTTCTGTCCCCGAGCTTAGTTCAGACTACCAAAAAAGATCAGGAAACTTGGCTAGCTAGTCACGTTTTTTTTTAAATGCGCGAAGAAGCGCTGTAGTGTGTGCAAATTTGCCAATAATATAAAAGAGATTAAAGGGTATTTGAGTGATAGGCCATATATAATTAAACAGTTTATCAACTGTAACACATCTTATGTGATTTATTGTGTTGAATGTGTTTAGTGCGATAAACGATATGTTGGATGTACTACAAGAAAATTAAAAACTAAAATGCATGAACACATTAGGGATGCTATTAATTTACATACCAGAAACCCGTCTAATGTGTCAAAACATTTCTTTTATGAGCATGGGGGAGATATAACATGTTTGAAATTTTCAGGAATTGAAAGAGTTAAAAAGCCAGTTAGAGGTGGTGATTGGAGACGGGCATTGTTAAATAGAGAAGCCTTTTGGATTTTATGCCTAAATACTTCTCACCCGAATGGTCTTAACTACAGATCGGATTTAATACTACATTATTGAATTTAAATAAAAATGAAGATATAAATTTTTCTCCTTTTAAATGATGTGAACTTTTTGTTCTTATTGTTTTTTATTTTGTTGTTGATAAAGTTTATTTAAGGATGACGTAGGTGATGACGGTGTATATAAATCTTGTCACGTTGTGTAATGTTTGAACCATGATTAAGATCGTCTAAGATCGAAACGCATTGGTTGTTATCCTTGCAAGCTACCTGTCGTGTGATGTCCACTATCTCGTGTTTGGATAAATAAAATATTGAAGAATTTTATTCAACTCAGTGCGTATCTATCTTCCTTGATAAAGACTATGCCCCGGGTAGACGAACTGATTGAGAGGCTAGGGTCAGCCCGCTATATTACCATGCTAGACCTAACAAAAGGGTACTGGCAAATCCCGCTGTCTAGAGAAGCTAGGGAGAAGACGGCTTTCTCCACACCAGACGGGGCATACCAGTATGTACGGATGCCGTTTGGATTGCAGGGAGCACCAACTACGTTCCAGAGGGCCATGGACCGTATATTGCATCCCCATAGGAAGTATGCAGTTGCTTACCTTGATGACATCGTCATTTTTAGCAGTGACTGGGCGAGTCATCCGCCTAAGGTACAAGCAGTGCTGGATGCTCTAAGGGAGGCCAGGTTCACTATAAACCCCAACAAATATGCCATGGGCTTGGAGGAAGCCAGATACCTGGGTTATATAGTGGGCAGAGGTGAGATAAAGCCCCAAATAAATAAGGTGGAGGCGATCCAGAACTGGCCTCAACCCCTCACAAAAAAGCACTTGGTGATAGTGGTGTATTACAGAAGGTTCATCCCAAATTTTGCCGAGGTTACAGTACCCTTGATGTACCCTCACTAAGGGCACAAAATCGGCCATGGTAAAGTGGTCCCCAGAAGCAGAGTAGGCTTTTCTGGACCTGAAGCAAGCTCTCTGTAAACAGCCAGTGTTGGTGGCCCCTGATTTCTCCAGACCATTTATTGTGCAAACGGATGCATCAGATGTAGGGCTGGGGGCTGTCATGTCCCAAGAGATAAATGGGGAGGAACACCCCATTGTATATTTGAGCCGTAAATTGTCCCCATGTGAGAAAAACTATGCCCGGGTCACTAGATGGTTCCTGGCACTTCAAGACTTCCGGTTTTCTGTGGAACACAGACCGGGGAAGATGCATGGTAATGCCAATGCCCTCTCAAGGGTGCATTGTATGGTGGCAGAAGGTGCCCAACCCCTCGGCTTTGGGCAGAGGGGGGGTATGTAGAAGGGTCAGAGGTTCCGTCATAGACGGGAGGTATTTATCACTGAGGTGGCTGGCCTCGTGATATGAAAAACCCATTTAACGTGATGCCAGCAACAGTTTTCCTTTGTAGGTTCCGGGTCGGGTTTTTTATGGAGTGGCCCAAGAGTCTGGGTGGGACGGCCGCTCCAATACTCCAGCCAAGGTCTTACCGGCCAAATAAAAGGCAGCTGGTGCAGGAAGTCAGGAGGTGTGCTTCTGGACCTGCAATCAGAAGCTGTGGACTGCTGTGCTGTGAGGCCGAGTAAACCTGAAGGTGTGTGTGAGCACAACCCATTGCCTTGGGATTCCTGAAATAAGGACTTTATGTTATGTGGATTCCTGTTATGCTGAAGATAAGCTGAATTTCTTTTTGATTCCTGTGGACTTCACAATAAATATCGCTTTATTGGGACATTATTCCCTGTGCATGTGCTTGCCTTTGAACTGACCCCTCACAATATCTATATATTTGTAGAAAACAACATCAGAGATATCTAATGTCCATGTGCCCCCACATAGGGCATATGTAAAGATACTGCCTCAAAAAGACATTGCTTTAAAGATGAGGAGAAGGTAGAAATCGGTAGCTATTGTACAGTGAGCCTGACCTCTGCTAAATAAACTGCTAAATAACATACTAGACAACATTTAAGGAAAGGATAATCAGCATTGATTATTAAAAAAGGTCATGTAAAACAAACATGCTCAGTTCTTATACAAGGAAAATCTGAATTTTTCAAATGTATATCTCCACATAGCCATAAAGTGTAAATTGGCTACAAGTCAATGCATATAAATGTAAAATAATCCACTGAGGAATAAATGCAGTTTCAGAATATATCAATAGTGTACTGGACCAGTCAATGTGGAGGGATCCATGAGTAGCAATTTATTTAAAAGTAGATCAATATGTGATGAGGGTCTATAGGGAGAAGTCTGTGTGGAGAAGAGTATAAACAGCAATCTATGTGAAGAGAGTAGAAGAATATTTGTGGAGAAGGTAATAAGGAGTAGTCTGTATGAGAGGATGGGGCTATGGGAAAAAGTGTGTAAGACATGGGGACCATTGGGAACAGTCTGTGGGAGATGTAGGCAAAGGAGAAGTCTTTGAGAGGGGTGTACAGGAAACAGTCTAAATGAAAGGGGACCATGGGGAGTAGTCTGTTTGAGAACGGGAATCATAGTTAGTTCTATCTATAACAATGTGTGAGAGTAGGGAACTTGGTTAGCTTTCTGTGTGAAAAAACTGGGGCATGGTGGGGAGGTCTAAATGAAGAGGTACAGGGTACATTGTGTGGAATCAAAGCAGTCTGTGTAACAATGGTAAATATGGAGAGCAAAAAGTGATGGATGGGTATAGTGAGAATTACGTGTGAGAAAGATGGGGGCATAGTGGAACAGCCTTTGTAAGAGAGAGACATGGGGAGCAGCCTATGTGAAAAAGGGGCATTCGAAGCAGTTTGACTTCATCCTGGCAGGGTGGCCTTTCAGCCCATGTTATTACAGTACTTGTTTCAATTTGGATAATGACACAATCTTATCAGCTTCCGCCAGCATCTTCAAAAGCAAAAGACTTTGGGGGACATGTCTGAAAACTGTCTTGGTCTAAGACTTTTCTTGTTGCCCATAGCAACCAATCAGCGTTCCCCTTTCATTTCATATAGTGCTCTGAAGAACTGAAAGGTGAACCATGATTGGTTGCTATGGGCAACAAGAAAAGTCTTAGACCAAGACAGTTTTCAGACATGTCCCACAAAGTCTTTTGCTTTTGTTCTTTGGTTGATAAGCACGTTTGACCAAAGCACATTCATCTCTGAGACACATAGCACATCTTCCTGAACTGTATGATGGTTGGACATTCCCATCTTGTCTGCACTTGCGCATAATTGTTTGTACAGATGAGCAAGGCACCTTCACGTATCTGGAAATTGCACCCAAGGATGATCCAGACTTGTGCAAGTCCATAATTATCTTCCTGATATCTTGGCTGATTTCTTTAGACTTTCCCATGATGTTACACACAGAAGCAGTGTGTTAGTGGGGTGCTTAAAATACATCCACAGCTGTGTCTCTCATTAACTCAGATGTTGCCAATAAATCAGAAGCTTCCAAAGACATGACATCATCATATGGGCTGTCCCAAATTGTTTAAAGGCATAGTAATCCTAGTGTATGTAAACCTATGACTTTTCAGAAAGTAATAAAAATGTCTTAAATTCTCTCTCTCTCAGTATTCTGGCATTTGGCAAATAGAAATAATTTTGGTAATTAATTGATCTAAAACGGGTAAGACTTATTCTGATTTCATGTCAGATAGTGAGAAAAACATGCATATGTGTCTTCTTATATAGTGTATTTAAACTTCTGGTTTCAACTGTCTATGCGTTTGTATGTTTCTTAAGGTACCTTGTTATATTATGCCGATGGAGAGATTTAAGTAGTCTCAAAAGCTTGTTGTTTAACATAATTTGTTTTTAGCCATGAAAAGGTATCATGTCTGCAGAGCCTGAGAAGAACAATGCAGCATCTTGTGCTATTCTTCTGGTCAAATGTCAGGGAATTTCCAAGGCAGCCTCTGATGGAGACAGATGTGTGATTACTTCAAGCAGATTTACATTCACTTCTGGTTTATTTTTAACTTATAAGTGTCTAAGTTAAGGAATATAATCTCCAAAAAATTGGGAATCTCGCAAGAGAACAAAGAGTGACTTTTGATCACTATATTTACTATTTTGCCATAGGCAAACTTAAACTCTACAGTTCTCTATCTATTAAACACTAAAACGTAACTTTTATTATATCTTACTCTTAACCTCTATACACACTATTTAAAAACCTGATCTCTAGCCTCATCATTTAACCCTTTTTGCTTCTGAAAGAGGGAATAACTCCCTTTCTATCATCAAGTCTGGTGGAAACCCACCTATTAACAGGAGAGCACTATATCTATAGCAAAGTACTAGCTTCAGTAAGGGATCCCAAGCCAACTATTTTGGCAGTCGTCCCTAATCTCATAGACACAGAACAAATAAGGCCCCCTTGTGACACCGTCTGCAGCAGGTGACACTTGTAGACAGAGGTGAGAGAGATCACAATTTAAAACGTCATGCCTGACCTCACCGACATGTTTCGCCAGCTAACCTGGCTTTATCAGGTTAGCTGGCGATCGACTCTAAGCCTTGATAAAGCCAGGTTAGCTGGCGAAACATGTCGGCGATGGTCAGGCATGACGTTTTAAATTGTGATCTCTCACCTCTCACGGCAGCGCTGGGATTGGGGCTGTACTACACAGCTTGTTCCCAGCGCAGCTCCTGCAATTGCCAGGGAGTGGAGGTTTCCCCCGCTCCCTTTTGCTGCGGTTAGTGACCACTGCATAATCAAAGGGCTTTCCTCTGCTCTGTCAGGTGATTGGGACTCCCGGTGACCCGACAAAGCCCAGGGAATGGCTGCACAGTCAGCCCTGGAGACCCAGAGTAGCCCCAGGGCTGTCTGTGTAAGATTCAAAAGCCTAGCTCTGACCGGACTCACAGTGCCCGCAGCTGTGCTCTCCTCAGCTAAATTACATGTTTCCTTTATTCTGAGGGTCAGTATAATTCTGATGACTTTTTTTAATTTGCTTTGCAACGCTATTTTTTGATACTAATAACTTTTTTTTTATGGGCATAAGTGTGGTTTTCATTGGCACCATTTTCAGATACCTGCAACATTTTTTTACCACTTTTTATTCCAATTTTCGGGGAGGCAAAGTGACCAGCAAATTTGGCGCTGGATATTTTTTATGGTGTTCAACGTGCGGGATAGATAAATAAACTTTTCCAGATCTGGCGATACCACCTATGTTTTAGATTAGTATTTTTTATTTGTACAATAGGAAAAGGGGTGTTTTGAACATTTAGGAGGACATGTATTAACGGGGCTTCACCAGAAGTCTAGCGTTTTTAGAGCCCAACATCAGATGCAGCCCATTTGCATTAGAGTAATGCAAGTGGCACTTTGTAATACGCATGATTTCAGGGGGCGTACAGGAGTCGGGGCGCACTACAACCTTACGAAGCTATAGATTTATAGCTTCAGTACGGCAAATCCAGGCGCATTACTGCTGGAACAGGTAGAGCACTTTCAAAGTGGTTTACTTGAGCCAGAACTGTCGTCCTAGCGCTAGAATTCGCCTGTTTTATGACCCACTGTAGAGTGGGTTCATAAATCAGGCGCATTCTATGCTACTATAATGCACATGAAATTTGGCGTTTTAACGGCAAAATTCATACATGCCGCCCTTATTTTTTTTTTTCCGTTCTTAAAGCTTTTTATATTTTTTTTTTACATATAATATTAGTCACCCTAGGGTACTTGACCACTGGGGGGAGTGATCATTTGTATGCTATTTTACAACACTAATGTATTGCAGAGGAATGTGTATTTATAGCTTTGATGCACACCCTGCCTCTGTCAGGGTTTAATAGGGCAGTAAGGTGACAGGCCTGGGGTAGGGAGTGGGGATTCACCGTGGCATCCAAGTAGTTAAATGGCCTAGATCTGAGTTATCTCCAGTCCTGGCTGCCAATAGTAGGTGTTGTCTGTAAGTAATAGCTAGCACCCACTGTGTATGGAGCAGGCTTAGCTCATATACCCTTGCACCTCGTTCCTGACAGTCTAGGCAGTCACCAACATTTGCCTTCCCTTCATCTTGACCCTGGTAGTGTGTCAAAAATTGTCATAAATTTGTATACCCAGATCTTCCCATCTCTTTGTAATTTTAAATTGCCTTTTACTATAAATACTTTTCTATCTTTATCATTGTACATGGGCTACAGAATGTTTAGCCTATGTCCTATCGATGGATCAAATAAATAGAAAAATAAAAAACAATATTGAAAAACATTAGGAAAAGTATCAACCCAGCCTAAGGGAATCAGTTCCATATGGTTCAATCTGTAGATTATCATGTCTGTAAAATATGCACAGATATTTGTGTCTTAACTGGTATAGCTACGATACACAGCTGTTATTTTAGAGTGAGAAAATGTATGGAATGTGAGTGAGTATATTGCTGCATGTAACAACAGTGGCACTTCTAGGAATCCTTTTCATACCTAATAAGAATGCACTCACCTGACTGATGTTCCTTATGTTATCACACAGAGCAGTTGAAAGCTGTGGTTTAATGGTCTTATCAGGTCAGCAACAGAAATAGCATTTTCAGAAACTAGATGTTGATCCTGTGACACCTTTCTCACCACCTGTTTTCCTTCCGGTCTGTCTTATCAGTCGAATCATCAGCCGCAAACTGCCATTTCAGTTTGTAATAATGTAAAAATTGACAGATGGGGGGAAACAGGGCAAATTTGGCAACACTTTTTACTTTTCTGTTCTGTTAAGAGTGAGACACACAAAGTGGTGTAAGATTGTTTAGTAACAGCTGGTAAGCACCAGGGTGTGTGAGTTTGATTTTCAGATATGACAAGCAGTTACAGGAATATTGCCAGATACAGCTGTTCAAAAGCCTTAATAAACAGCAAGTCAATACTAATCTTTGCCAAATTAATCTTTTCCCTGACAGCCCTTCAGAGCAATTATGCCTGCACTTATTGTAAACACTCAATTGTTAAGCACATTTCGCTTTCATTTGCAATATAGTTTTGCATTTGCCCTGTCTTTATTTGGCAAACTTTTCAATTGTTTTGTTGCTTGTTGTAGATTTTGCCTTTTTTTATAATTTAGATTAAAAAAAAGAAAACCTCTAATGAGAGGATTGCCCTCCTCCGAGAGAAATGGCTTTATGATCCGTGGTTGCCACATACTTGGCTAGCTTTCTAAACAGATTCCTGCTTGTTAGGAAATAGAAGAGTGCAGCTTTGTGCTTTTCACAGCATTATAGATAATGAAGTCGTTTTTCAATAATTGATGTTAAAGATGTAATTTCAGCAATTCCAAGCACACTGACTTGAAAAGAAGGATAAAATCATGTATTTATGGATTTAATACTTCTGATTACCTTAAAAATCAAGTGTACCGGTATTTATTATATCTCTATTGATGCATAAACCCAATCATTGCTATATAAATCAGATTTTTGTAGGTTGAGTAGATCATCTGCTCAAAGAAAAAAAAAAAAATATATATATATATATATCAGTAAAAAACTGAATGAATCTACAACAAATCTAATTGTGATATGATGTATGCGACAGAAAACGTGAAAAGGAGATCAATGGAAATATGGCAGCAGCCAATATCACACAATAAAATTGTTTGTGTAAAATTGCTTGTTCCTTCCATCCTGGTTAGATAAGTAATTCTAGCCAAACCAGTTTTCTCCAAAAGGAAGTGTCACCGATCTGTAGACTGCTGTTTTCAGGGACTTGCCTCTGGTTAATAAAGAGTGTTCTTCTTTGACACTCGAGATATTGGGTAGAACAAAAGACAAAAACAAAGGGAGGGGGATGATTACAAACAAATGATCTATTATTTTAATAATAGTGGCAAATGTTTAATTTTTAAAATAAGAAGTTTTGAAACATATTATATATATCTATCTACTAGTGCATCTGAAAAAATTAGAATATCATTGAAAAAAAGGTTCCCAAACTATCTTTTTTTTGAAAGAGCTCACAAATTTTTTATATTAAACCCGTAATTCTTACGAATGAGTCTATACAATAAGGATTTCCTATTTTATTTTAAATTAGATATCAACTCTTTTTCAGTATTTTCAAATTTTTTATTCCTTATATATAAAATAATAATAATAATAAAAAATAAAATTTAATTTAAAATTATTTTTTTAATAAAAAAAATAAAATAATAAAAAAAATAAAATAATAATGGTTTTTCCCCCTTTTTAAGAAAAGGGAAACCCATTGAGAAAAAGAAAAATTTGCGGGGACTCCACCAAAACCGAGGAAGTGGGGAAAAGATCCACACAAAACGTGTAGTCCAGATTTTTATTGTTTATTTTAGATTTTATGGTGTTTCCAAGATGTTTGTAAGGTAAATTTTTCCAATTAAAGACAGAAAAATCAAAATACTCTGTTTAAAAATGGTTTGCAAGCATATGAATAAGCTCTCTCAAAAATCGACCAACACGTGGAAAATATAGCATCAGTCTATTGCTCCATCAGCCAGCTTTTCTCAATTAGAAACCGTTGCAAACTCCGCAAGCACAATTCTGGCTGGTTAATACAGAGCAGGATTCTGCTTGTCTAGATAAATGCCATAGATGCAGCTTAGAGGAGGAAGAGCCCACTGATACGGAGATTTATGTTTTAGGCAATGCTCCCTGCTCAAGGCTCCATGGGAATAAAAAAGGAAACAAATTTACTCTACTAATAATACTAATAACCAACAAGCCTGAAACTGCTGTCTACAGGGTGACTCTTCCATTTGGAGAAAACATTAGTTTTCTTCCTTTTTGAGAGTGAATTTGCATACTTGGATAGATTACAATGTCTGACCTTCAAAGGTCAATAAATTGGTTCTTGAAGGCATTAAAAGTGCTTTGAGTATCAACCAAATTGGAAAACAGCTTTTAGCGCATTTATTACAAAGTATTGTGGTGCCAAGTTTGATTAAAGACGTCATCCAGTGAACAGATGTCTGTCATATGATAGTGTATTGCACATGGGATTGGCATGTGGCTGCGATAAGGAGCAGTCTAAAGAGCACCCAGCACTCTCCTTTAACTAGCAAGTGGCTTTGGATTCTTCTGCGGGATACACCAAGGCTGCTACCCCCAACACAGTCTCCCATGGCAAATGCTGATGCCTGGTATAAGATACATGATAATTAGTGTTGAGCGATTTTTATCGACAAAGTTGAAATCGGCAAGGTTTTTATGGTGATCGAAATTTCCAGATCATGCGATAATTAAGGTTAAAATCTGTGCATCATCTATTAAGATCACGCCTTTTTCGGCGCTTCCTGTAATTTTGGCGGCCAGCAAATCAGATTACAGAATAGAGCAGGGGGATGTGTGTGCGACATCATGAATGGGATGTGTATGGTTTGCGATTGGCTGGAAAAATCACATGACCTCGTTTTTACATGAACAGCGTTTCCGTTTCAGCCTCAGTGTCTCTCAGCGTCTCATAGCGGTAGGACCTGCGCTCTGCCTGTGGCCAAACAGCTCAGCGAAATTAGTCTTTTTCTGCACAGAGAAACCTCTACTATTAGCTGTGATCCTTCCAAATTTTGTTAGATTAGAGATTTGAAGATTTTATGTAGTTAGCTAAAGAAATTTTTTTAAACAGCATCTTTCCGCTGTAAATTCACGGCGGTGGGAGCGGGGGGGGAGGGGTGGGGGTGGGCGAACACAGACAATCTCTATCTATAAAGAACACTGGATAAAGTTCACCAAGACTTAGTGTAGGCATTGTAGTGGAATATCTTATTATTAACAGTTTGCTATTTTAAATATTTCCCGGATATTGGCAGCCTGAACTTATATTGGATACACATCATTTCTAGTAACTGCAGGTCTCTTTATTAGCTGCAAAACTCCACTTTTATTATCAGTATACATTTCAGATAGGTGTTCATTTTCAATTTTACCATTACACCTGTGACTGTTGATATATCCACCTTGCAGTTAAATTACAATCCAGCAATCTTGTAGTCAGCAAAAGGTTGTTTTGTTGCCAAAAATAAATGTGTATCGACGAAAAACACACAGTTACGTGTTTTTTGGGCTTTTGCACACCCCGCATTGTTCATTGCGCAGCATCTACGTAAATCTAAAACAGCAATTTTATATTCACCACAGGTGAATTAAAAAGGTCCAAAAAATCCCTTTATTATTAAAACATAACATTACGTTTTTTTTGCTTTTGCACACCCAGCTTGTTATTGACGAGCTTTACTTTAAATCTTAAAAACAGAAATTTCTTTTTTTAAAATAGGTAAATTAAAAGGTGCAAAAAAAACTTTATTATCCCAAAAAAATAACAGTTACGTTTTTTTTTGACTTTTGCGCCCCCAGTTGTTCTTTGACGCGCTCTACGAAATCTTAAACGAAATTTCTATTTTCCCCACACGGGTTAAATTAAAAAGGTGCAAAAAATCCGTTTTTTTTTACAAAACATAACTTTCGTTTTTTTTGATTTTTGCACACCCAGCTTTGTTCATTGACGAGCATCTAATAAATCTTAAAACGAAATTCATATTCACCACAGGTAATTGAAAGGGCAAAAAAATACCGTTTATTTATACCAAAACTAACATTACGGTTTTTGATTTTCGCCCCCAGCATTGTTCATTGATGAGCCTACTAAATCTTAAAAAGAAATTTTATTTCACAGGTAATGAAAGGTAAAAAAAAAATCCCGTTTATTTATCAAAACAAAACATTAGTGTTTTTTGACTTTTCCCAAAACCCACATTGTTCATTGACGCAGACTAAAAATCTTAAAACAGCAATTCTTATTCACCACGGTGAATTGAAGGTGCAAAAATACGTTTTTATACCAAAAACATAAAGATCTGTTTTTGATTTTTGCGCCCCAGCTTTGTTTTTTGACGCAGTCCACGTAAACTTAAAAAGAAATTTCTTATTCCCCAGGTAAATTTGAAAGGTGAAAAAAACCTTTTTATTTAAAAAAAATAACAGTTACGTTTTTTTTGACTTTTGCCACCCCGCATTGTTCATTGACGCAGCTTTACGTAAATTTTAAAACACAATTCTTATTCACCATAGGTGAATTAAAAGGGTGCAAAAAATACCGTTTTTTTATCCAAACATAACGTTACTTTTTTTTTGACTTTTGCGCACCCCATTGTTATTGAGCAGATTACGTAAATTTAAAACGAAATTTCTATATTCACCCCAGGTAAATTTAAAAGTGCAAAAAATCCCTTTTATTATATAAAAACTAAAAAATTTACGGTTTTTTTTGATTTTTTGCACACCCAGATTGTCATTGACGCGCATCTCAAAATCTTAAAACAGCAATTCTTATTCCCCACAGGTGAATTAAAGGTGAAAAAAATTTTCGTTTATTTACCAATCTTTTTACTTAGGTTTTATTTTGCGCACCCACGTTCTTACGCATTGAAATTTTGTTTTTCCACGGGTGAATTGAAAGGTGCAAAAAATACCGTTTTTTATATCAAAACTAACAGTTAGTTTTTTTTTGTTTTCACACCCAGCTTTTTTTGACGCAGCTCTACAAAATCTTAAAAACGCAATTTATTTCCCCACAGGTGAATTAAAAGGGTGCAAAAAATACCGTTATTATCCAAAACAAACGATACGTGTTTTTGACTTTTGCGCACCCAGCTTTGTTTTAGCGCATCACGAAAATCTTAAAACAGCAATTCTATAGTCACCAAGGTAAATTAAAGGTGCAAAAATACGTGTTTATACAAAAAATAAAGTACAGACTAACAACTCCTTTCCCGGCACTTTTTAATTGGGGGTCTACAGGTTTAAATGGTCATATGGGTCCAGGACAGGTTGTCAATGCCCCGTGAAACTAAATGGGGTTGAAAAAAACCCTTTTGGGCACTTTTAAATCGGGGGGTCATGGGGGTTTGGGGTCATGCTGCGTTCCCAGGACGGGTTTTAAATGCCGTTCAAGTAACTGAGGGTTTCAAATATACCTCCTTTCTGGCATTTTTTAATTTGTGGGTGATGCAGGTTTAAAGGGGGTGGCTGTGGTCAAAAAAGGATGTGAATGGTCTGTACTTTTTTTCTGTGTTTTATAACCTAAGTTGTTTCCCAAGATTTTAGCACGTATCCCTTTGACTGTTTTGGTGTTAATTTTAGCCTCCCGCCTTGTTTGGGTGTAAAAATGAAGGTGTTTTTGCTCTCCCATAGACTTTAATGGTTCATAAACTCATAATCGACGCTCACTATCGAAAAAACCTTTAAATCGATAGCGGCCGACTATCGACTATCGATCGATCTCGATAGCCAACGCAATCGCTCAACACTAATGATAATCAGGGAAAAGCAAAGTCAATCAAGCAAAGGGTCAGGGCAAGCAGAGTTTAATTATTTGAGATCCAAGCAAAAATCAGGGAAGTAGCCAGAGTAGAAAAATAATCATGAGATAGATTCAAAACCAGAAGACACAATGATATATATCAGACTTAAACATCAGGAAATGAGCATGTAGGCAATGCCCACAGAACGGGAATCCCCCATACTCCGGAACTCATTACCCCAACACATCAGACGCAAAAGCAACCTGAAAACCCATCGCTTCAGGATAGCCTACAATTTACCATAACTGCACTGCCCCTACAACTTCCCACACACATATCCGCATCTCAACTTCTGCCTTTTTTCTCCTCCATGTGGATTGTCAGCCTTCACAGGCAGGGTCCTCTCTCCCTCAGTACCAGTAGTCAGTCACTTAGGGTAACATTTATGAAACTTGGCACCAACACGCCAGTTCTAAATCGTTATAGAGGAGTGTAGAATATGACAGTATGTATGAAAGAGTGTTATGCAGCAAACATTTTTGTGCACTGAGTGTTATGCACCAAGCGTTGTCTCAGCCATGGTATGGATTTGTATGGCAGTTTTATATCAAACTTTGGCGCATTCTTGGTGCATTTTTGGAGCATTAAAAAGTGTTGTGTTTAGTGCAGACTGTGAGAAATTTTGTCATACGACTATTCATAAATCTATCAGAAAGGGCTACGACAATATTTTGTCTCAAAGTAACCCAGAAAACTGGTGCACCCCATTTATACATGTTGCCCTTAGTGTTACTTTGTTTGGACCTACTATATGGTATGTATGTAACCCCCCTGCAATGTACAACACCCTTGAGTTAACGGTGCTTTAAAATAAATAATAATAACAACTGCCATAGGTAAGGGATGACACTAGCGGTGGAAACTGGGACTTTAAATTGACCAAAAACTAGCATGTTTGCACTCCAGGAGGCAGCAGCAGGCACATAGCTGACATAATACCGATTCAAAAACTGGTCTAAACATGAGTATAAGTAACCATACCATAAACAGCATGAACCAATATGAAGTATAATGACTCTCCAATATTTACCATATAAAGATTTTTATTCCAAAAAATACATTATAAATGCTAAAAATACAGCTTCACAACTGAAACAACCTTAAAACATTTAAAACACAAAATACCCCCAATACAAATATTGGTGACACATCCCTCACCCACATTTAAAACAAACAGTAAATTGGAAAGACACATAATAAATATACACAATGCACCAAACCAAAAAATCATGATAAAAAATACAAAAACCTATATTTCAATTCATTACCAAAGTGGTGGATATGTCACCAAGGATTGTATTAGCCTCTTGAGAAAGCTGGCGGCGAAACGAGCGTCGACCCTAATACCCTCCCTGGTGACATATCTTCCACTTTGGTAATGAATTGAAATATAGGTTTTTGTATTTTTATCAGGATTTTTTGGTTTGGTGCATTTTTGTATTTTTTGATCACTTGATCTGTTATGTGTATATTTATTTTAATTTTGTGTCTTTCCAATTTACTGTTTGTTAACTTGGGTGAGGGATGTGTCACCCAATATTTTTATTGGGGGGTATTTTGTGTTTTTAAATGTTTTTAAGGTTGTTTCACTTGTGGTAGCTGTATTTTTTGCATAAAAATCTTTATATGGTAAATATTAGCGAGTCATTATACTTCATATTGGTTCACATAGCTGACACAGGCTGCCCACAACAGATGCCTGAAAGCAGCATGGAGTGGCATCGAGGTAGATGGACACCTTGCCGTCTGTAGACATGAGCTGACTCGGGACAAGAATCAATTGCTGTCATTTTTAAAAAGCCTTTCATAAGGTGGTTTGTAACCGATTCCCTTTAATGCCTTTCTTTTGTTTTTATCATGTCGCAAGTGCATTATAAAACTCAGGATTGCCATGTGTAGATTATAACTCAGTGGTAATTTGGTTTCCAGAATAAACACACACTAAACAATTGAAGATTTACTTTAAAAAGCATGATCGGATTTTCCCTTTACAGTGTGCATGTCATGTGTCAGCTGGGGCTTTGTTGTTCTTCACATTGACAATTTGTCGATCATAATCCTTTCATCTTTAGTGAAAAATTCAAACGTTGCTTCAGGGTTTCTCTGTTCTAAACTGCGCCTCATCTCTAAATCTGTGTAATTTTACCATTTATTTTTCTTCAAACAAGCCCAATATTTGCTATCAGTAGTGCTTTCTTTATGGCGAGGAAAGGAAGATGTAGAACCAAATACCATTTAATTTAAAACATAACAACCAAGAATAAAATACAGTATGTCACAAAAGTGAGTACACCCCTCACATGTTTGTGAATATTGTATTATATCTTTTCATCGGACAACACTGAAGATATGACACGTTGATACAATGTAGTCAGTGTACAGCTTTCACAATACTGTAAATCTGGTATGCCCTCAATATAACTCAATACACAGCCATCAATGTCTAAATCACTGTTAATAAAAGTGAGTACACCCCTAAGTGAAAATGGACAAATTGTGCCAAAAATTTTATGTGTCACCATTATTTTTCGAAAAAACGTTGAGATTCTTGGTCCGCATGTTTTTGGCCAAAAAATGCTTAAGCCACCCCTGGCTTACAACGGGATCTCAGTTGGGTGGTCCTACTCTATATTATCTCTCACCTGGGTCAACTTCAGACTTCTCACTGTGCCAAACGGCCTCCAAAATGCAGAGAGAAAAATAAAAAAAGCACCAACCTCTCAAAGCATAGTGCATTGATATAACAGCCTGTGGAGGTGGGCGGTGCAGGAAACCAAAATGGAGGTATCTACTTCTCCTTATATAGTTTAAAAGCAAATATGTGCCAAATACAACGTATAGTCCTGCACAGACAGTGAGAGGTCTGAAGTTGACCCAGGTGAGAGATAATATAGAGTAGTACCACCCAACTGAGATCCCGTTGTAAGCCGAGGGTGGCTTAAGCATTTTTTGGCCAAAAACATGCGGACCAAGAATCTCAAAGTTTTTTCATATATTGTAGATAGCATAAAATGCTCCTTTGGAGATTTCCATGTGTTTTTTTTGCCCTCTTTGCAGTGGTATGCCACTGGTATTGGACTGTGTGCATATGTATATGTGCCGCAGCCATGCCAGTGGCACCCAGGTTCGCAGTGTTTTTTTCAGAAATGTTTTTCTGTGCAGGACTATACCTTGTATTTGGCACATATTTGCTTTTAAACTATATAAGGAGAAGTAGATACCTCCATTTTGGTTTCCTGCACCGCCCACCTGCACAGGCTGTTATATCAATGCACTATGCTTTGAGAGGTTGGGTGCTTTTTTTATTTTTCTCTCTGCATTTTGGATGCCGTTTGGCACAGTGAGAGGTCTGAAGTTGACCCAGGGGAGAGATAATATAGAGTAGGACCACCCCACAGAGATCCCGTTGTAAGCCGGGGGGGTGGCTTAAGCATTTTTTGGCCAAAAACATGCGGACCAAGAATCTCAAAGTTATTTCCTAAATTGTACAGAGAATAAAATGCTCCTTTGGAGATTTCCATGTGTTTTTTAAACATTAGTTTTCAGCACTGCCTTAACTCTCTTGGTTCACTAGAGCTTCACAGGTTGCAGCCACTGGAATCCTCTTCCACTCCTCCATGACAACATCATGGAGCTGCTGGATGTTAGAGACCTTGCACCTCTCCATCTTCTGTTTGATGATGCCCCACAGGTGATCAATAGGGGCTTGGTCTGAATATATGCATGGCAAGTCCAGCATCTTTACTCTCATTTTTTTTGGGCAAGGCAGTGGTCATCTTGGAGGTGTATTTTGGGTCATTATCATCTTGGAATATTGCCCGGCATACCAGTTCCTGAAGGAAATGGATCATGCTCTGTTTCAGTATGTCACAGTAAATTTTGACATTCATGGTTCCTTCAATGAACTGTAGGTCCCCACATCTGGCAGCACTTATGCAGCCTCAAACCATGTCACTCCCACAACCATGCCTGACTGTAGGCAAGACACACTTGGTTTTGTACACTCGTTGCCACCACATACTCTTGATACCATCTGAACCAAATAAGATTATTTTGGTCTTGTCAGACCACAGGACACGATTACAGTAATTCATGTCCTCAGTTTGCTTGTCTTCCACAAACTGTTTGCTATTTTTCTTGTACATCATCTGTAGAAAAGCTTCCTTCTGGGACGACAGCCATGCAGACCAATTTGATGCAGTGTGCGGTATATGGTCTGAGCACTGACAGGTTGATCTCCCACCCCTTTAAATGCTGGCAGCACTCATACGTTTTTTAAAAAAAGGCAATCTCTGGATATGACGCTGAACATGTGCACTCATCTTCTTTGGTCGACCATGGCGAAGCCTCTTCTGAGTGGAACCTGTCTTGTTAAACTACTGCATGGTCTTGGCCACTGTGCTACAGCTCAGTTTCAGGGTGTTGGCAATCTTCTTATAGTCTAGGAAATTTTATTTATAGCAACAATTCTTTTTTTCAGATGCTTAGACAGTTGTTTGCCATGAGGTGCTATGTTGAACATCCAGTGATCAGTATGAGAAAGTGTGAGAGTGATAACACCAAATTTAACACAACTGCTCCCCATTTACACCTGAGAACTTGTAAAACTAACAAATTACATATCACTGTGGGGGGAGAATGGAAAATTGGGCACAATTTGCCCATTTTCACTTAGGGGTGTACTCACTTTTGTTTCCAGTGGTTTAGACATTGATGGCTGTGTGTTAAATTATTTTGAGGGCACACCAAATTCACTCTGTGATGCAAGCTGTACACTGACTACTTTACATTGTATCAAAGAGTCATATCTTCAGTGTTTTCCCATGAAAAAATATAATATTTGCAAAAATGTGAGGGGTAGTGTATCAATCAGAAGTAAGAAGTCTTTTCTGTTGAGTTCTTGGTATATTGTTGAGTAGTTTGTAAACTTTTAGGCCAAAATACATTTGGGAGAGAAATTGAGTATCTGCTCACAATAAGTTATAACTAGGCATTGTCAGAAACACAAAATCTTTGCCCCTTACAAATTATCTTTGCTTTTTCAATCAGAGTAAAAGTAAAAAATATGAACAATGCATATTAAGAGCTGAAGTATTTGGTGATACAAAGATTATTTTCCGAGTACAATATTTTTTGCTGTCTACGTTTTGTTCATCTTGGGTCTTGTAATGCCTTTTTCATGTCCTGACTGTGCCCAACGTACCAAGAACTAACCTTTTGTTTTACTTTTTTGTTCTTTTCTTTCTTGACAACTTATCAAAACAAAAAAATATCTGTAATTCAAGAAAATCAAACCTGAATGATAATGAGCATCAGTCATGTGTGTAAAAGTGAGAATTCTAATATGAACACATTAGCAGTTTTTACTTTGAACTGTGAAATGCTAATAATGCAAATCAAGATAAACTTCACAAGCTCCTCCAGCTTCAAAAACATCAAGGACACATCTTTTTTTTTAACACTGGTCAAAAGTCCTCATTTTTACAGTCTGTGAATTTAAAGTGAACCTGGCTGGTGATTTTTGCTACCATATTTGAGGGCAGAAATATAGAAGAAAAAACTGAGCTCTTGATTTTTAATTAAGCAATAAATTTTTGACGGACTCTTAAAAATAAACTCCTGTTTTACCCCCCTACATACAGTGATTGACAGTTTACTCTTTACAAGCATTGATGCAGGGAAAACTGTCAATCACTTCATGTGGTTGAGGTAAGCAGGACTCTCCCTGTCTCTCTTTTACTCTGCTCTTTACTAAGGAATCCTGCTCCAAACTATATAATCCATATATCCAAGCTTCTTCTTTTATTGTATATATCCGCTCCAGATAAAGGGAAAAATAAACCACCTGACAGGGGAATTTAAAGATTTTCAACAAAGGTTCTTTTTTTGCCTTATAATGAGTACCCTAAATAATGGTAATAAAACTTAACTTTTAATAGTAATTACACTTAGTAATTTCTCAAAAACAAACATAATAGAAAAAAAGGGAAAAAAAGGGAAAAATTTAGACTCACATCTAGAAAAAACACCCAAAACCCAAGAAAGTAATCCCCAAAATGGGGAATCACGGGTTTTCCCCCGCCAAAATCACTCCAAAAATAACACTAGCATCTGGGTAAGTGTCCTCCAATCAGAGACGTCCCCCCCAAAGGGCCCTTTAAAATTTATTTCAGCACTCGGGGGTAAAGGGGGCATATTTACCCTGAAAGAATGTCCTTTAAATAAAAAAACCCCTCCCTTAGGGGGGTGAGCACCCCGATAAGGGTGACCACACAAAAATATCCCTTACCTCACCCTATTTCTTACCCTGTGAAATAAATTATATGAGTGCTGACTAATTTACAGGCCTTGGAGGTGACGTCTCTGCTTTGGAGGACCATTTTAAACCCAGATCTATTAAAAAATTTTTTGGAGGATTTTGGCGAGAACCTTGCCTATCACCTCATTTTGGAGGATTACTTGTCTTGGTCTGTGATGTTCGGTCTGGAGTGGTGAGTCATAACATTGGTTCCCTTTTATCTATTTTGTTTGTTTTTGAGGAATTACTAAGGTGTTATGTGTAATTACTATTTAAAAGTTACGTTTTATTACCTTTATTTAGGGTACTCGTTCTATGCGGTGAAATATTTATCTTTGTTGAGTACTTTTTTAGTATACAATATGACAATCATAGCGATTTGTTAGCCCTTATAATGTGAAAGCCTCAATATTGTGTGTATTTTAAAAGGGCTAATTTGATGGCGGTAAATTTGAATAATTCTGCACTAAGAAGGGATATGGCTGAGATTTTTTGTGCTGGCTATGTGTACTGGAAATTATACTTTCCATAAATATATAGATTTATAGCATTACAAATGGCAGGAATTCTAATGCCATTGCATACTTCCCTTTAAAAATCTCGTAGGGGTTGCTATTAACACTCAAACAACTTTAGGTGCAGATCAGCTGACCAGTTTGTGCCTGTTAGTGGATAGCTTCTATAAAGCTCTTTTAGATTGGCAGCCTAGGTGCAAAACATGGCTAGTAGGGCTGGGTCTAGGGAAAGATTCAGGGAGAGTCGTTTTAGGGGTTGTTTTTCTTTCGCATTTCAGTTTTTTAAAAGTGTTACCCCACTAGAAACCCTCCAACACTTCTGGTTTCCTGAAGCTTCATTGTCTAATGGTGAGTTGCACTGGTTTTGTATTTGATACATGCATCATATGTTTGCATGCGGCGGCAAGGTTGACTATATTTCATTACAACATTCATTCTGTTTCAACTAGCATTATTACTTATAGGAGATGTTACTTTTTTTCTGTTTTTAACTTTAAGAAACCCATGATCACTAGAATTATCCCTTGAGTGGATCCAGAGATTTTCTTTTCATCTCACTAGGATATGCCATCACTTACAAATTGGTGGAATCAGGCCTCTGGGACCACAAACTGTCCTGAGCATTCCAGTGGAGGGACTGCGGATTAAGTGTCGAGTCACCCTCTGATTATATTTCTGCACAGCAGCACTCTCGGACGCTTGGCTATGTAGAAACATATGAGGGGATTGACCCGAATGTACTGGCGCAAAACCCCTTTGTTGAAGCTGCAGCCCCACTGCACAAGGAAAAATCAAAAGAAAGGGCCCTGAAGGCCCAACGCCAGAGTTCATAAAGTGATATGCTATCATCTTACATAATGGGAAGAAACAACCTTTAATTATTAAAGTTTATTTTCAGCTCTTTCATAAACACAGGTTATCTCCTTAAAAATAACCTGGAAGAAGTTACAGTATTGTATCACATGCTAAATTCACTATGTCAACCATCATTTGTAAAAATGTTTTGCCTTGTGTTAATCATAAAAATGTTGGAAGCCGTAGTTGTTGAGGACTTTCGGACATACATAGTTGGTCTTGTGAAACTTTGCTGTGTAAGGAAATCATTGGAGCATGCACAATAGTATTTTGAGATGCAGAATTGCAATGGAGATGCGCACCCTCTCCATGGTCACCTCTAATAGTTTTTAAGTAAGTTTATTAGTGAATTGTGGCAACAACCAATGTTATACATTGGTTTATGGTCAATGAAGTGGGTATCCAATGATATATATTTTTGATGCACAATTGATGTTCACTAGATGAAAATTTAATTGGTTCTATGTTAAGTGGGAGGAAATATGTATATAAATGCACATTTGGCACTTTGTATTTTATGCTTTTGGGATGAAACGTTGCACCTGTACTTTTTATGCGTACTCATATGAGTTACAGAACCTTTTTTGGATATGCCGCCATCCCAGTGATAATTGTTTTGGATTGTAAAAATGTTGTCAAAGGATACTTGTACTTCCAAGTGACTTTTTAGAATAAGCTGCAATGTGCATATATGAGGAATAACAGTATTTTTTGTCATGATATGATTTGGATCTGGCATATTTCACCAGTTTTCCTCTCTGTAGGCATTTGTCAGTTTTCCCTGTCTCAGCTCTAGAGTAGGTGGAGACTAGCTGTTATGATGTCTCCCACACACAGCTTAGAGAGAGGACATCTTACTCCCCTATCTCTATAGAGCACATTATAGAGTAGTAACGACCAGTGCTGCTGTGACTCCGGCAATGAAGTGAGTTATACACTCACGATTAGCTGCAGTGTGTCTCTGTGTCTCTTACTGCCGCCATCTCTTTCAAACAGCGCGCGTCTCCTCCTTTCCCTCTCCTCTCTATAGTTTTCTATTGACATCATATATTGTGATCCCTCAGTGAACTGATAGTTCACCTTCTACTCTCCAGATGTTAACCGAGCAGCGCCTATTTAAATAGACTCTACCATTAGAGAATAACTGTCTTTTATATTATTCTGATCTTGGTCCAGAGGTATCATTATTTTGCAAATAGTTTGTAAGGCCTACGTCTTATGTCAGTCTTGTTAGTGTGCCTGTTAAAAAATGTCCTTCAAGATGTCTGTGTAAAGTGATCACAAGTCTGATACTATGGGCCACATGTATGAAAAGTGTTCAGGTCTAAAACTCACTTTGTTTCCCATAGCAACCAATCAGAGCGCCTCTCTCTTTTTTCCAGAGCACTGTATGAAAGGGGCACTCTGATTGGTGACAATGGGAAACAAAGTGTGTTTTAGACCTAGACACTTTCATACATGTGGCCCTATGTTATGTTCCATTGATTTAGACAATGGATAAATGACACAAAACAGATCCATGGGCTGAGGTGCTCTTTTCCTGTCTAACAGCTTAGATGCCATGACCACAGCACTTAAGCCGTTGATTGCTTAGATCTGCAATTTCCTGTGGTAATTTCTTGTCAGCCAACACCCACCAGGTAGCCAGCTCCTAAGCCTGCTCCATAAACCTTGCCCAACATTGTAATGTGTATATATATATATATATGGCATGCTGGAAAATAATTAATTACATGTATGTTAGAAAATTGTATGATTGCCTATTCTATAAATAAATAAAACTGATAATACCTTTATCTCTTTTTTATTCGTGATGACACCAAGTTGATGCTATTGCTATTGTCTCCCATTATATCTAATACAGGTGTAACTTTATTGGAATGCTGTACATATGGTCCATAATTGCTTATGAAATTATTGTTTTAATGAAATAAAAAATAAAATTAGGGGGTTCCTGAAAAAACATAGCTGTGACCTATCCATTAGTATGTGATTGTTGATGGTACAACCTCCAGCACCCTGACCATCAGCAAAATTAACACAACAGCGCATACACGATGCCAGGCTTAGCAATGCTGCTCAGTTTTATTCAAGTGAGAGGACCAGTCTTCTTTAGTCAGACTCCCACAAATGATGCATTATCCTAATAATGTGTCTTGCTAGGAAACCCTTATAAAAAGATACTTGATAATAAGATATGAACTAGTACTATCTTTACTGCTTTGTTACATAAGAATAAACAACAGATTATCAGTGTCAACATGATGCATAGCAGTATTTATTATTAATAGTATTAGCAGTTAAGATTATTATACAAAATATTGTAGTTTAAACAAGAGTATTTAAATAAAATTACTTTTATGCCAGCGGTAATATAAATATCTAAAAACCTTTCAACAGAATCTGATCTATCTTAGAAGATGTGGTTTCGCCATCTCCTCCATTTGCCTTTCACTTAAAAAGACATTCTGACTGATATGTGGCCTGGGGGAATTCTCCCATTTGTCAAAAGACCTTTCATATTCATGTTAAATACAGCACAAGTAGGGCATTTTTCCATGCTTCACAGTTCTTTCACTAGATTTGACGTGTGATCATAGGAGCTTATAAGAACAATTTATCACTACCTCTTGCCAAGTTCCACAGCCAAAAACTGATTGAAAACTAAAAGGCAGAATCATATCTTTTTACTGTTGTTTACTCTTGGGGCTTATATCATTTTACTACTCTATATAAATATAAACAGTTGCTACATCGTTGTCAATTACGACAGAATCCGATTTTTTACTTGTCTAACTTGACTTTCCAAGCAAGAAAATATGAATAAGAGAGGAAAGTTTTTGATCACTTTTATTTTTTTATCATTTAAAAACGCAAGTTTGGTTTTATTGAATGTCACAGTAGAAAGGAAATGGATTCACATGAATTGTGAAACAATATATTTTTTCCAGCAAAAATGTGAAAACATCAAAGAAACATATTTAAAAAGCTAAGAAAATTACTTACAAACACATAGATTTATTATTTCATAAATAGGCGCAACAGGCTCCATTTAATTAAAAAAAACAAAAAATAAAATAAAAAAAATAAAATAAAAAGATTAAATACAGACACAGTATGGAGAAACAATATAACACACAGCCAAGTATCAAGGTTACAATTTAGCTGTTTCCAATCTGTTTCTGCATCTAGTAAAATAACATATAAGCATTTGGCAGGTTTTATACATAGTGGGACATATTGACATTTACTAACAGTTACACAAGAAGTGATACAAAAAGCCATTTTAATGCGGTACAAAATAAACATGTTTGATTTCTGTATAGCCCAGAGCACAATTAGCCAATTTCTTGGTGGAGGATTTTTCTCCGAAATAGTTTTGAAAATATAGACATATTAGGCATTAAAAAATAAGCAAAAATATGAATGTTTGCCAATCATAACCATTTCCAAAATTTACCACCTAGAATGTACCAGATTTCAATTGTAATTTAGATACACAACATCCACATTTTATACTCTAGGAGAATGGACACTCATGCTATTTACATCCTTGCTATGAGTGCTACATCAAGCCATTTTGAAAGTCTTTAGTAGATTTATATAAACAACCTTTATGAAAACCAATGGAAACTTCAAGATGCTTTAATCTGAGATGACTACAGTTGCTAAGGCAGCTTTACTAGTGCAGCACTTCACAGCAAAACCAATATAAAATATGAATGGTCCAATTTCTTTCATAATCTTCTTTCGGTAAAGAAGGGGAAACATATTACTTAAAGTAGTTTGAAAAGAAGAAGCAAGACTATTTTCCCAGAGTGGATAGTCCACAAATGTAAATGTCCTAAGTGCTTAGCAACTTGTATTTTCTAATGAACTGCAGAATTGCCATGGCCGCGAAATGCGATCCTTGACAAGGGTTGTCCCTGCATTCCTGTTCTGAAAGAATTTTCTCGGTGTGGTTCAAACTTTCAGGTTAGGTACAGTGCTTTGTCCCTCTGCATGTTCCTGTGGAAAAGGAAAACAAATGAAAATCAATCAAAAAAATTGTACAAGACCAAACTAATTATTATTACTACCACAAAAGTAAAATGAGGTTTGTCCAGGAGTATCATTACTAATTAATAAACTGTAAGGAGGGGATGAGTAAAGTTTCTCCTTGAGGAGAGCACCATAAAGGTAAAGGGAGACTAATAAGCTATGCAGTGCTCCTTGGGAAAATAGCATATGTAAATAAGCATGGAGGGAGGAGAGCTGTGCCTCCTACTAGAGGTAGATGGCCTTTTAGTCAAAACCAACCCATTAAAACCTTGAATTATGATTACGGATTTCCAACACTCATTAATTACTCAAATTTGACTGAATCTACCTTCAATAAATATTACTAGAGACATAGTTCTCTTCCTTCACTTTAGAGCTTAAAAGGGTTTTCTCACTATGCAGTTTCACTGTCACAGACAGATTTTCTTTCGCTCTGGTCAGTTCAAGCTGTGGGTGATTCTATAGCAGTGATTAGCATATTTAGCCTCTCTCCATAACTAGCTGAGAAATTACAAAAAGATCTACTATATAGGTAAACAAAGCTACATGTTCCTGTGGAGGAGGCTGTGAGGAGTGAAAGCAAAGTCTTATCAGTGAAACAACAGCTAATCTTGTTAAAGATAAATAGTTTTCTCTGGACACTCAGTCCCTTCCTGGGGTGACATCACTCTCTGCTCTTTGCTACCTCAGCTAATTAGTTTTATGGTCTAGTATGCAGTAAACCATAGAAACATGTGTGAACTCAGAGCACATCAAAACACTCTTATCTCATGACTAAAGTAAAATCTATTGACAAATATATTTTGAAAAAGTCTTCATTTACCTGTCCCTTCATGTTGAAAGCTAATCTTTGTAGTCAGAAAACCCCTTCAATTACATATGCTATTTTCTCAGGACAAATTACAGTGAAACTGTACCCCTCCTAGAATTTATAAATTAGTAATGGTAGTCCTGAAAAACCTCATAGCTTTGTCTCTGGTACCACCTATTGAAGGCAGATTCCCTTTCAGTCATATCAAAGTCATTTCAAAGAGCCTTGGAAATCCCTACCCATGTTCCAAGGCTATTTAACCAGTTGGATTAGACTGAAAGTTCTGTTACCTCTACATTAGAGCTTTCAAATTAGAACCTATTTTCATATGTATCCCTATTTATATATCTAATGCATTTGTATTTTATATCTAAAAATCTTAAGAGTAAGGCTTTGTTAGTATATAATTATTGCCTTCTGCCACCGGAATATACACAGGTATACACTGATGGATATTGATTGATGTAGACTCTGCCTTGTGGCATAGGCATACAGTGGAAAACATCACTTATATTTTCACACTGCAAAAACGTTGTGTGCCAGATACTTTTTTAATGTATGCTGTTATATAGCATTGTGTGAGAGGCAACAGTTTCCTATATAGCACCAAAAATGCTATGCTTACACAAAACAGCTTGGTATATGCCAAAAGTACACAATATTGGTGTCCATCAGGAAAATGAGGGCCTAGGGATATGTGTGTTGTGTCCATGAAGTGTAGCTGATGTAAATGAGAACTAGCATAGTACAGCTAGTTTGTTGTATTAGGCCTAAACACTATTTATAGAAAACCAGTTAGTATATGAAGATTTTAAAATATGGCATTAAACTGAAGTGGATGAAGCCAAGCAAACAGTGACAACACCTAAACTCTATGTGGATGTTGCCCTTGGTTGTATCTGAACCCAGGAACCTTTACGGTGCCTGAATGAAACCTAGAACAACCCAAAGAGAACATATAAACACAATACATGAGTTTCCCTTGGTCAGATTTGAACCTAGTGCCACAATATTGTAAGGTATCAAGGCTAATCACCATGCATCCTGTGTACTCACTCTATGGGGGAATTTATGAATAGCCTTGCACCAGAATTTTAGCATTAGAAAAACACATATTTTAGGGGCCGTTCACACGGCACAGTGCAAATACCGGTCGGTCAAGCCCTCCCCCCTCGCACTGAGATGTTCATATTATGCCCGAAAAACAGGCGGAAGAATGAATATGCTCAATGTTTTTTGGACCGCCGTCGGTCTGAAAAACCGCCTGCCGGAAAACCATAGAGGTCCATTTAAAAGACTGTCAGCCAGTTTACAGCTGGTTTTCAAAACCGAAAACCATCTATAAAACCGGCTGAAAACCGGCCATGTGGACAAGGCCTTAGAATGCGTCACTTTGCATCTGAGTTAATATTTGCTCCCCTTCTTTTAATTTAATTCTTCAATTTTTCAAAAAGTGGACAGGCAGGCATAACCAGGAAATTCCAACAAATTTATCATTACTGGAGGCAGAAAATGGTACAAATCATAGTGCAAAGCTATATCTGCTCATAGCAGCTGTAGCTTTCATTTTCCTTCTTACAATATGAACCATATGTACTAAGAGACATACTTTACCAGTTTGGCATGTTTCAATCCACTGAACATCCCCCTATGTGGCATAATTTTATAATATTGCATAATACAATGTGCAAGCGCGTTATGTGTTCAGATGCTTTATTTCATATTGGTATTAGTCCCTTAAAATATGTTTTATGCATAACAATTGTTAAACTATATGCAACCGTACTGCAATAACCAATATAAAAATGTCTTTTTCACACCTGTATAATTCTATACATAAATGAAAACTGAATGTGATCTTTTCTGGGATGGTATGAATCTCTTCAGAGCAAAGCATTGTGAAATATTTAATAGCAGGAGTGGAACACTAGAGTGTGCTGGCAGCCTACTCACCCATTACTGCAGTAGTCACTGTTCCATTCTATGGCCTGTCCTGGAGGATTCCTACAACCTGAACGGACATACTCCATTGCTTGAGTAACAACCTGGGCTGCTGTAGATGTTGGGCTGATAAGATTCTGATATTCTGACTGAAGAGTAAATCCCTGGAAAACAAATAAACTATTTTATTAGCAGAGTATAAAACGCACAAAAAACAATACAAACACCGCACATAAGACAATATTCAGGATGACATAGATGGAATAAAAGTGACACATCTGCATGATACAATATGATGATATTAAATGCAGAACACAAATGATTATGCCACTGCCATAATGGAAGTAAAGGTCATGTAGATTTAGGAACCAGTTAGCTTATAAGCAAAACAAAAGGTTGTAAAGACAAAGAAGCGAACAACACAACAAATATAGCTATCTCTTCCAAATCTGCATTTTTTTTCCTTCTTCATTAAACTCAAGGATACATTGCTTGTTAATTTTCAAAATATGCAACAGAATCTTTTTGAAAGACATTGGCAGCAGGTGGCTGAGTGTTTTATTAGACTACACCTATTCATGTATTGTTTGCAAAACCCTTTTTCTTCATTCAATCACAAAGGGACCATCTGCTTCCTTTATACTTACACTTCTTTTTCAACTAACAAAAAAAAGCAAAGCACGATACTAGTGATTTGAATTAACGAGTAACAAATAATAATCAAACTCCACACCGAGATGGAAAAAAAGAAATAGCTTGCCTAGCGTTTCAAAAAAAACAATTCATTTCACATGAGTATTTGTGGTGTCAAAATTATTTACTTAATTATTGCATTTAGAGAGTCAATTTTAAAATGTATATTTTATATGGAAGTTTTTCTTTTGAGATAAACACAGCATTATTTACTTTAGGAAAATATCTATCTACAGTATTTCACAAAAGTGAGTGCACACTTTACATTTTTGTCAATATTGTATTATATCTTTTCATGGGACAACATTGAAGATACAGTATGACACTTTAATACAATGTAAAGTAGTCCGTGTACAGCTTGTATAACAGTGTAAATTTGGTGTGGCCTCAAAATAACTCAACACACAGTCATCAATGCTTAAACCACTGGCAACAAAAGTGAGTACACCCCTAAGTGAAAATGCACAAATAGGGCACCAAGTGTCAACATTTTGTGTGACCACCATTATTTTCCAGCACTGCCTTAACTCATTTGGGCATGGATTTCACAGGTTGCAGCCATTGGAATCTCTTCCACTTCTGCGAGCTGGTGGATGTTAGAGACCTTGCGCTTCTCCACCTTCCGTTTGAGGATGCCACACAGATGCTCAATAGGAACACTTTTAATGATCCAGTGAGGTTTTGTGGGATGCTCAATAGGGCTTAGGTCTGGGGACATGCTTAGCCAGTCCAGCACTTTTACTTTCATTTTCTTTAGCATGGCAATGGTTTTCTTGGAGATGTGTTTGGGGTCGTTATCATGTTTTGCGGCACAGAAGCGAGATTTAATATGTCACACTACATATTGGCATTCATGGTTCCCTCAATAAACTGTAACTCCCCACAGCCAGCAGCATTCATGCCAAAACCATGACATTCAGACCACTATGCTTGACTGAAGGCAAAACACTCTTGTCTTTGTACTCCTCACCTGGTTGCCACCACACATGCTTGACACCATCTGAACCTATCTTATCTTGGTCTGATAAGACCACAGGACATGGTTCCAGTAATACATGTCCTCAGTCTGCTTGTATTCAGCAAACTGTTTGTGGGCTTTCTTGTACATCATCTTTAGAAGAGGCTTCCTTCACGGACGACAGCCATGCACACCAATCAGATACAGTGTGCAACATATGGTCTGAGCACTGACAGGCTGACCCCTTCACCCCATTAACTATACCTTCAGGAATTTATTATATTGATTAAGTTGGGCCGCATGAGGCCACATCCCATCCCCACCAGTTTTTCAGAAAAAAGTGCAAAACCAATGAAAAGTCAGCACAAAAATCAGTACCTTTTCTACATTACAGAAACTTGATAAAGAAAACACTTGACACATTTCCCCCAATGTGTACCGTATCCTAAAATCTATATCTTCTGAAATCCCCCATTAATTTTCCCCTGATTCTATTTCACCATTTAATTTAATTAAACTTCTCTGTGTTCCTTGAAATCAGCCAGGTCACTGCTTCTACTCCTCACCATCCGGTATTTGGTGGTAAGACAACTGGCTGAAGCAAAAGCCTCTCCCCTTTATTCTGTCTGCAGTAGGACAAAAATATTGTTAAAGGAGTGTTCCAACAAGAACTTTTCAGCACTGCAGGTCAGCTCAAGCTATCTATGAACCGACCGTCTTGTGAACAGGGCAGCAGTTGTGTCTGTCCTCCCCATTCATTTCTATGGCAGGTCAGAATACAGCCGAGTGAGTGTGCTTGGCTATGTTTTAATATCCCATAGAAATGAATAGGGAGGACCCCCACAAGCGCAGCCCTCTTCATTCTCTGAGATGGTTGACTCATAGCTAGCTTGAGACGACCTGCAGCACTGCCAAGCGCTTGTTAGAACATCCCTTTAAGTCCTGTCAACTTGGATAATCCCTACCAATAGGCCATTCCATAGCTGAAAATGGAACGGATCAGTAGATGTTTAAACCATTTTCTTTTACGTCAAGTTGGTTGTGACTTCAATCTATATGTACCACATATATGTTTGTGCAGTTCTGTGCGATATTCTATGGATATTATTATCCTTGGTATGATATGTTACCTCATGTTCTCTTTTTTGTATAACAGACTGGTATCTTTAAATCAGATTATGTTTGTAAGGTATTTATCTTTACTTATTTTTGCTATGTTGAATGGACTGGTATTGAATTATTGGTATTGACCTTTAATCTGTGGGAATTTATCTCTTACTTTAACCATCTGTCCTATCTAATGATTATTCTATGTAAGCCAGTGACCTGTACTTGCTGGGATTCCAACTTCAGGTACCATCCCTAACATGTATATTCATTAATAAAAGGTATTATACTGTTTTAGCATTTTATTTAGCTTTTCTTTATCTATTTTACTCATTAATTATCAGATTAGAGGTTTTATTTCAAACCCTGCACAGGGATTTAATCTTAGCAATAAATACTGATTTCATCTGCAGTTCTGAGATTATTTATATATGATAATACATGGACAACATTACTGCTTTATTATCTATGCACATACATTTGAGTATTTTTAGATTCTAACCTGATACTTTTAAATTTTAATTCCACATCTACTGCTGTAGATGATCCTGTGAGCATGGTTTTTATAAAGCAATTATGCATATAGTCTTACTTCCAGAAATGTTAATGTTAACATGTTAGGAAACTGTTCAAGAAGGGAAGAAACCCTCAGGTCAAATAATAAGGCAAATTTAGTGCAAGTGTCTTTCTCATACAGGGAGATTGGTTTGTCAAGGTCAGGGTAGAAAAAAATATCTGGCAGAGGTTTGATTCCATTTTCTAGCCTGAGGAGAAATAAATGACTCCAATCTACACTGCCAAGGAGAGACAAAGATTGAAAATAGCTGTAGAAATTAACAATATGGCTTTGGTTTTACTTAGAGGTTCTTCTATCTTAAGATGTTATGCATTGCTCGAGTATATTACACAGAAATAAAGTAATTTATGCACAGATCTGACAGCAAATGACCACAATCACAATGATAAGATGCTACCCAGTGCCCATTGATGACTCCCTGGCAATTTGTTTCTATTAGTCACTTCAGCAATGGAGATTTGCCCCTTTGTCTAAGCCAAGATGAAGACGGAAAACCATGTAAAAAAATTACAATAATATGAAAAAACAATTGTGCACACCAAGGGCTGCTGTACATCTAATGTTATATTAAATGTGCTTATCGCGCAATTAAACAAGGGGAATAACAAAACTGTCTCAAATAACAGCAAACACTTTTTTTCTAAGATTATGCTATTTCAATCTATTTGAACACATATTTAAATCTTGAGCAGATTTATTAAATGTTCCCTGCTCTTTTAGACATCAAAAGAATAGAATATGTGAGTACAATAATCTGTGCAATTCTCTGGGACTGTATAATTTAGCCATAATACTGGTTTGTCTGAAATCTACTTAATGTTTGTACTTGATGGGAAAAATGGGTTGGTAAAACTTGCATCAGAAAAAGAATATATCAAGTACCAGCTAGATGAATGGCCAGTATCCAGAAACCTCTGACTGATTCAAAACCCCATGAAAAAAAGAGGTAATGTCTAAAATATAACTTTTATTAATAATAACTTAAAATATATCCCACTAACAACTCTCTAGAACTACCAGGGCGATACTGTACAATGAATAACAGTCCCTACCCTAAAGTGCAAGATGATCACCCCGATAAAGGGCGCTCTTGCCCGGAACCTGTCCCTAGGAAAATTGACAGATATGATCCTCTAGTCTGGTCCCAACATGTTTCGACCAGCCTGTAAAAAGTATTATACCTGGTCACCTCAGGGGACCAAAATGCAGGAATTCAGACTTAAAGGGGTTGTCTCGCTACAATGATTGGGTTTTAATTAAAAGATCTTTAAAAAACAAGCAGCTTTGCAATATATGTTCATTACAAATGTCCTACTGATTTTGAGTTAGCCCTGTTAGTAGGAGTGCATCAGTTTCTCAAATTTCTATAGCAGCCGACCTGTTGATCCTTATCTTACTGGCTGTCAGGTCTGTATGACTCATCACCTTTGAAGACAGGTCGAAGCAGAGAGCCCCTCCTGCACAGAATGCTTCTGTAGTGGAGGGAGGGGGAGGGAGGACTCTGGCTTCTGTGTCCGTGTTGCCTGGATTAACCCTGTGTGTGCCTGCTTCCTCCTGCTCTCTACACAGATAGAGCAGAGATGAGGCTGATCAATAGATGTGACAGCAGTGACCCTGTGTGTTACTATAATCATGATGTGTCTGTGGAACTGTCACTATACTAATACTATACAGATCAGGCATGTGAATACTTCATGCTGTGCTGTACTAGTGACACATAGTAACACTTTCCAGCTGCCCTGTGTCTGTTCTGACAGGGTTTGTTGTTGCTGGAGATGTAGAGACTTGTAAGCTAAGCAGGGGATATAGGAACACATGCATCCCCTCTGCTATCAGCATACACAGAAGCTTCACAGACCTCTCTACACTCAGAGATCAGCCCTCTCCTGCAACAGACCTAGACAGGCACACACAAGGTTAACTCTGGCAGCAAACCCCCTCCCCCTTGCTGTATAGAAGTTAAGGAGCTGCCTGTGTGCTGAGGGGAGGGGGGAAGAGGGAGCAGAAGAGACAGACCAAGAAGCACGCCCCTCAATTCAACTATCAGGCTCACTGACAGGCTGAAAGCTTGTAATGAGACAACTCCTTTAAGGTGTTCAAAAATAATTGTCAAATAATGTACTACAGGTATACTATGCTTAATCCAAGATACCTGATAAAATGACAATACCCACTGGGGAAAAAGAGAACAAGGATGATGTTTCATCCAAGAAAGTAAGAGGTGGTCATGATTATAGACACCTCTATGTCATCTTTCTCATACACGGCCACATTCAATAGTTCAGAGAGATAGTCTCTCTGAACTATTGAATGTGGCCGATGCTGCAATGCCCTTACAGGGCTAGAGATGACATAGAGGTGTCTATAATCACTACACCTTGAAACAGTGGGGTGGTTCCTCTACATATCGGTAAGGTATATTACTTTTACCTAAGGTATTGAGATTTTTTTGGATATGACCACCTCTTACTTTCTGGTATGAATACATCATCCTTGTTCTCTTTTTCCCCAGTTGGTATTGTCATTTTATCAGGTATCTTGGATTAAGCACAGTATACCTGTAGTACATTATTTGACAATTATTTTTGAACACCTTTAGTCTGAATTCCTGCATTTTGGTCCCCTGAGGTGACCAGGTATAATAATTTTTACAGGCTGGTCGAAACATGTTGGGACCAGACTAGAGGAAAATATCTGTCAATTTTCCTAGGGACAGGTTTGGGGCAAGAGCGCCTTTTATCGGGGCGATCATCTTGCACTTTAGGGTAGGGACTGTTATTCATTGTACAGTATCGCCCTGGTAGTTTTAGATAGAGTTGTTAGTGGGATATATTTTAAGTTATTATTAACAAAAGTTATATTTTAGACATTACCTCTTTTTTTCATGTGGTTTTAAAACTTGCATCAGTGCAACTTTTTGAAAAGCTCAGTTCTTCACAGAATTTAAGTTTATTTTTTTTCTATTTTTTTTTATTTATTGTGATTATAGGTATTACAAATTTTCCTAGCCTGAATAGGGGGCTTTAATATTTCATCTCTAGTTTTTACTGTAGATTATTTCTAAGGAGAGGCATTATCACATGCTGTCACTATAAATGGGTGAACCCCAGTGATCATCATGCCAGGGTTGACAAAGGAAATCCTTTCCTTTTACATAAAAATAAAATAAAAAAAAAAAAATATAAATATAATATATATATATATATATATATATATATATATATATATATATATATAATATATATAAATATATATATATATATGTGTGTGTTATGTAAGGGTGTAAAAGACTTCCTCAATCAGCTATCAGTGAGGGAGTGTGGATATCAATCACAATTAAAATCCCATAAGTTATTACATGGCTACAGCTTCGCTCTCTATTATTTTGTGGCTGTCAAGCAAATGCATTGCTTGGAAACGTGATTCATTAATAAAGGACAACTAATGGACAACTAAGCTTTTTACTGAAGCTTCTTTAAAAAGAGCAGCAAGTAGGACATTAATGTCACAGAAATGTCCCTCTAAGTGGTGACCACTATATTCAACAAATCTTTGTCTTAAAGGGGTTTTGCCACAATCTCATTTCATACCTCCTGTATCCTGCTCTTCAGCTCTGTGTGCTCAGAAGGGGGCATGTGTGATTTGTTTGAATTGCATATAATGTGACCCAGCAGGATGACATCACCAAGCCTTTCCTCTCTGTAGTCAAAGAAAGATCTGTTTATGTAAATCATTGTGAGTAGCTGAGAGGTAAAGTTTTTGCCTCCAGGCACAAGGTTCCTAGGTTCAAATCCCTGCACGACCCAAACCTTTTTTTTTTCTCTTTATCAATGCACAAACCTGATTGAGGTTTCTTTTTTATTTATTTGCACTGTTTGACTAATTACGAAGGAGTACAGAGGACAGGAATACAACGACAGCACCTGGGGTTTGAACACTCAGTAGCTGCCTGAGAGGAGAAGTTATGTCTGAGCATGTCTGACCAGGACTAAGGAGCTCTCAGCCCTGGTCGTATCCCCTGGAGATGAGCTGTAAACAATGGATCAATAAAGAAGCAGCTAAAACAAATACGGTACAGAATTTTTAATAATAATGAATGGTGAAAATGTTTGTTATTTCATTTGCAAGCTTCCCACGTCAATTTTACTTCATAGCAAAACCCCTTTAAATGGTTGTCCACCCATGTGGATGAAATGAACAGCGTCCCACAACTTCTTCAAAACTTATGGCTCATTGCTGGAGAAATCGGAACTGTAGAGATCAACTATTTAAAGGATGTCTTAATTTTAACAATAATTGTCCAATTGGCACAAACCTTTTAAGAATAGGTTCCCTATACAATGAGGCTAGAAAAATAAACAAAACATACTGGTATTGACAGTCATTACCAATCATATGCTTGCAGA
This sequence comes from Phyllomedusa bahiana, assembly GCA_025379985.1. NCBI lineage: Eukaryota > Metazoa > Chordata > Amphibia > Anura > Hylidae > Phyllomedusa > Phyllomedusa bahiana. The sequence goes on from JAODAL010001386.1 coordinate 53,862, forward strand.
ATTTTTCTAAACTTGGCTTTGAAAACAACTTTGGTTGCTAAGCACACACTGTACTACTGTTTTTATTGTGTCCCATTTTATACAAGACCTTTAGTGGATTAAAGAGTCAAAGCAGTGACCACATTATCAAATATCAATGAGACCATTAATGACTCCAACAATAAACTCCAACTATCTCTCATTTTACCATATATTCCATGTTTCGGATATTAGAAGCAGTTATTTAAAAGAATCTGAAAACTGAAACACTACATGTATGACTAATGAGCAAGAACTCTGTGTGTCTACATTTGTCACTGTTCATTATCTTAAAAGCAAAGAATATATTACACAGTTACAGAAAAGACTAAAAATGGGATATTAACTGCATAACCACTGTTCAATGTTTGATTAGTCAGATTTCAGGCTAGTACTCCAAAACCTATTACCAATTACCCATTTCTAGTGGTTTTTTTTCTTCCATCTACCCCCCTTATAAATTAGTCATTAAGAAAATACAGCATAAAACTGCATAAAAATATAGTATAACATTGAGTTATGTGATATGCCCCATCTGGATTCGAATTGAAGATGTTCATTTGGCAGCAAAAATAATTAACATTTTTCAGGAAAAAACTAATTTTTTGCTTAGTTTTTCCCTAAGTGTTAGTTAAAGGTTTTTTTCTTTTTTTTTAATGCTGTGGCCAAACATTTGCAGAAATCCAGTAGTATAAACAGTATAAATAATGGCCAAGAGAGAAATATAAAATGAACCAACAAAATACACACCACATAATTTTATAAGTTGTCCCTTTTCTTTACTTATTGGTCCATTTTTCAGGATCCTTTTTGTTTTTCTAAAGGAAATGAAATATACCAGAAAAAAATGCACCACATTGACAAAAATATTGCCAAAAAATGTGTGGAGGAGGCCATAAGAAAAAATGTATGTCAAACCTGCATTCGTTAGATTACTTAAAAATATACTAAGATCAGAGGAGATGTCTCACTGAAATATTGCCTCCCCTGAAAGCAGCTGTCCTGGCAACAATCCAATTCTTGGATAAGGAGACTATATAATACTCATATTTAGGGCTTGTCTCCATGGTAAGGGTTATTGGTCAGTTTTTCAGACCGTTTGCTGTTTTAGAAACGGTCTATAAACTGACAAGCAACGCTCCCCATAGACTTTAATAGAAAATCTATTCAGTAGTCCCCACTGAATAGATTTTCTACTGGACGGTTCTTCACACCGCCAGTGGTCCGAAAAACTTAGAACATGTTCATCCTTCTGCCTGGTTTTCGGGCAGAACATGAACACTTCAATGCTTGATGGGGGCAGGGGAATCCACAAACTGCGGACAAAAACCATCCCCCTACATGCCAAAAAAGACAAAATACTGGTCAGAAAATCCGACCGGTATTTTGTCAATGCCGTGGTAACGCACCCTTATGACCCCTTTGTTCTATCTTTTTGAGGGAGTAGTGAGCAAGGAACCCCCTCTCACATATTCTTCAACATTATTATAGCAAAAAGACTGGATATTGTCTTAATGAGACAACTACTTTAACTTAGGGTTGGGGTTTGGCTAAACACCACAAAGCTTAGCTTGATTTCCTGTCTTACACGTGGTCTGATTTGAGGTTTGTGAGAATGAGTCATCAAAAAATATATGTTTGCTAGGACAAACAGGTTTTTTATTTAGGCTTGGTTCACATCTGCATCAGAGATTTCATTCGAAACCTCTGATGCATGTTCGATTGGGAATGCCGGATTTAGACTGTGAATCAGGGTGAGCTATTTTTTCCATCTAAAGAATGGACACCACGGAAAAAAACAGATGGACCCATTGTCATCACTAGGGTCCATCAGACGGCAGATACTTTTTTTTCAGCTTGAACCTCTGCGATGGAAATTCTAAACTAAACCTCTGATGCAGATGTGAAACAAGCCTAATTTCTTACCCATTTAAATTAAATATGGAGCGGTATAGAATCAAAAAAGTGGACATATTTCTATTCTGTCCTTCTTATGTTTAACATACAGTAATATATGGAGAGCATATAATATACACTAGCTGTCTACAGGAAGCGTTTACATCCACTTTCTTTAAACTGGAACATTTAATAACAATTTAATGGCCAAATTTAATACCAAGTTGGTGCAGTGCACATCTACATATGGATTTAGCAGTTTACAGTATTTGGCAGTAATGTCTTACTGCTCCATGTTGTCAGAACTTAGATCACAAAAGAGCATTAGCAATTAAAAAGCACTGACAAAGTTGAGATAACTTGCTATGTCACAATAACATGGTGCAATCATTGTCAAGTTAAGCTTTGCGATCTTTGTATATCTTTGTATAGCTCACAGAAATATGTACATTTGAACATATAGACAACATGCATTATGATTATGTTGGTGGTAGATGTTTGGTTTTATGTAAATTAAGATATCGTATGATGAAATTACCAACCTGCTGCATTGCTGGTGAATGCAAAGCTGATTGGCTTTGCATCTGTATCTGGTTTCCAATGGACTGCTGCATGGACATTGACTGGTGTTGCTGCATATGCATGTGCTGGTGGAGAGGTGGACTCATCTGGAGAGATGGAGGAGGAGATACAGCCATGCTTGCTAGAGAAACAGTCACTGGCATTTGGTTGCTAGGTTTGGGAGCTATGTTTCTGTTGATACTGGGATGCATGGCGGATAAATGTGGATTCATTGTTGACTGTTGGTGATATGGGGAGTTGAGATACAATGTGGAGTGTTGCTGTGTGGGTCCATGGAAAACTGGAGGCTTTGAATTCATCATTTGTGAAGGTTGAGACGTCTTAACATCAACAGGGTCACTGTAACTCTTTAAAAAAAATAAGAAAACATCAAAGCATTAATGCCTACATGAAAGATATTTTTGGAATATTGTCAAAATAAGAAATAACATGACTTGAATCACCATAGAATTGAGCTAGGCCAGCCACTACCATATGCAAACACATCTCAAATACCATAGGGCAATCTTGAGTTTCTTGGGTCACCCAAGAAAATGATAATGGTCACCATTCCCCTTCTATACATAACCGGTGTATGTCAGCTATTATTTGGATTGTAATTTTTGTTTGTTATCATTCCACACACTGGACATAAGTTATAGCTTCTAACAAGTTATTTGTGATTTGCCCTTTAGTGAACAGACTGTAATAACAAGTGGCTGCCAAAGTTTACTGCAAACCTGGTTGTCTTTTGCTGCACTTTTATGGTCCAACTGATAAAGTCAGTGCCCAGGCCCACCAGAGGATTCTCTGGTGTTCAGGTGGTCCAGTCCAACCTTGTCATGTGGCCTAAATCAATTCCATAGTTCCATAGCATTATATAACACAAAGGGGAATATTGCTACAAATGGCTGAAGGCAATATATTCATTGAAGACAGGGCAAACACTGCAATCATAACTACAGTTGAAACCAGAAGTTTACATACACTATATAACTTTTTCTCTCACTATCTGACATGAAATCAGAATAAACCTTACCCATTTTAGGTGAATTAGGATTACTAAAATTAATTACATTTTCAAAATGCAGAATAATGAGAGAGAGATTTTTTTAGGCATTTGTATTACTTTCTGCAAAGTCAAAAGTTTACATACACTAGGATTACTATGCCTTTAAAAAAAATTGGGACAGCCCATATGATGATGTCACATCTTTGGAAGCTTCTGATAGGTTTATTGGCAACATCTGAGTTAATTAGAGACACGACTGTGGATTTTTTTTTAATGCACACCAGTTACACATACTACTTCTGTGTGTAACATCTTGGGAAAGTCTCAAGAAATCAGCCAATATATAACAAAGAGAAATATGGACTTGCACAAGTCTGGATGAACCTTGGCTGTAATTTTCAGATACCTGATAGTGCCTCGTTCATCTGTACAAACAATTATACCCAAGTACAAACAAGATGTGAATGTCCAGCCATCATACCACTCAGGAAGGAGATGAGTTCTGTGTTTCAGAGATAAGTGTGCTTTGTTCCGACATGTGTGTATCAACCCAAGAACAAAAACAAAAGACCTTGTGAAGATGCTGGTGGAAGCTGGTAAGATTGTGTCATTATTCACAGTGAAACGAGTACTATATCAACATGGGCTGACAGGCCCCTCTGCCAGAAAGAAGCCATTACTCCAAAAGAAACATAAAAGCCAGATTAATGTTTGCAAATGCACACAGGAACAAAGATCTACATTTTTGGAGACATGTCCAGTGGTCTGACGAAACTAAAATAGAACTGTTTGGCCATAATAACTACCGTTACATTTGGAGGAAAAAGGAAGAAGCTCGGAACACCATCCCGACTGTGAAACATGGGGGTGGCAGAATCATGTTTTGAAGTTTTTTTGCTGCAGGAGGGACTAGTGCACTTCACAAAATAGATGGCATCATGATAAAAGAAGATTATGGGCCACATGAAAACTGTCTAGGTCTAAAATTCACTTTCTTTCCCATAGCAACCAATCAGAGCGCCCCTCTCGCTTTTCCAGAGCACTATATGAAATGAAAGGGGCGCTCTGATTGGTTGCTATGGGAAACAAAGTGAGTTTTAGACCTAAACCATTTTCATACATGTGGCCCTTTGTGTTAATAATGAAGCAACATCTCAAGACTTCAGCCAGGAAGTTAAAGCTTGGGTAGTAATGGGTCTTCCAAATGGACTATTACCCGAAGCATACTGCCAAACTGGTTACAAAGTGGATTAAGTCAATGTTTTGGAGTGGCCATCACAAAGCCCTGATCTCAATCCTATTGAAAATTTATGGACAAAACTGAAAAGGCAGGAGGTTTTGTAATCTGAAATTAAGGAGCCCCAATGGTTATAGGGATCAGTGTAAGCGATGCCGATCTATGTACAGTGCTGTGGAATATTTTAGTGCTATATAAAGGGATGAACGAAGCAAAAAATAAATTATGCATAGTGAGGATTGTATTTCATCAGCACCAGTAGCATAAAAATATTGTATTAAAAAAAAATCCCAAATTAATTTAGGTTTGTTGTACTCTAAAATCTTATTCTTAAAAAAAAATCCCAAATTAATTTAGGTTTGTTGTACTCTAAAATCATATTCTTGTAAGGATTCAATAATAACAAAATGTCAAATATTAAATATGTTTTATACTGTATAAAGAGTCGCTCATTTCCCTTTCTGTCATTGCAGTAAAATCATGAACAATCTTTTCTTAGCCAAACACCATATAATTTATGGTTTAATTTACAGTATTTCTTAAGGAGCTGTCAGTTTTTCTTTTTCCTACATGTCATTTTGTATTTAAATAGAAGAAATGGTGATAATATATGAGTTCATAACTAGAAGCTATTTGCTTTAGAATAGACAATAAGTGTAATCATAAAAACAGATGAAATCAGCAGTTCCATTTCCTGCCCTTTAATATCCAAGTACTTTTTAGATAGATTGGAGTAAAAAAAAATATTTTTTTCAAGGGAATAACATCAAATCTGTAATGTATTTTAAGGAAAGAGTTTCTCTTTTCACTGCCTTCTTGGAATGTAAGCAAAATGTTAGTTAATAGTGAAGTTACCGTAAAAGTGCAAAATATTTAATGTATTGGATTCACTTTCAAAACTTTTGAAGAGATAAGAGCACAAAATAAGCAACTATATATTGCTGGGTGCACTTTGCAGTCTTTTTATTGCTTTAATGTATCTAAAATAAAATTTGAAAGAACTTTGAAAATTGTCTTAATTAAAAATATCCCACTGTATAATATATAAAACCCCAAGATAGACCTACCGTAGGTTTTCACTATCAAGGGATTTTCTGAAACTAATATTGATTACATTGATTACACACCAATTAGCTGACTGAAGTGAGCATGATGCTCTGGTGAGTACCATGTATTCCTCCTTGTCTACCTGGCACAATGTTTGATACTGTCTGTGCCTAATATTTCTATTAAGTCCAATTCAGATAAATGGGACTGAGCTAACGGAAGCTGCAGTACAAAGCACACCGTGTACAAAATGTTAGGGTTTCAGCTGAACATCAAGGTTTTCCAGCAATATTACAGCCCTGAAAAACCTCATTAAAAACTATAAACAAGACTATGTATCTGTAAACCTAAATGGTTGTGAAAAAGGTACTAGTACATTAAAAGTGCAGTTCCCCCAAACATATTGAAGGCATATCAATAGGGTATGCCATCAATGTGTGCATCAATGTGTGATTTGTGTGGGTATCACCTCTGGGACCCACACTATCTTGAGCACAGGCCTGGAAAGTTTCCGTTTTGAATGGAGAGGTGGTAGGAAAACTCCAGTTAATTTCAAAGGGAGTTCTGAGTACAGACGAACGCTTCACCTCTGGGATCCACACCTATCACAAATTGATGGCCTATCCTATCAAAATGTGCTCAATGTGTCCAGAAGCAATATAAGAGGCAAGATCTTATCAATCTTGATTTAAGTAACAAGCAGGCTCGTACTTTCCCACAGGTGAAACCCCTGGTGGACCCCTGAGCATGGCAGACCTGGATAGGTAGAAAGGCAGTGGCATGTACTGTTATGTACTGTATGGTGGGCCTCCAGAATCAACTCCACCAGTTGGCCCCAGAATGAACTCCACCAGTGGGCACCTAGAGTCAAATCCATTGGTAAGCCCTCGACATCCCATTCCAACACTGGTAACAATACATAGTTACATAGAAACAAGTTCAGCCTATTACCCTACAGTGTTGATCCAGGGGAAGGTAAAAAAGAAAAAACATAAGACAGAAGCCAATTGTCCTTATTTTAGGGAAAAAAAATCTTTCTGGCTACAAATCTGGCAATCAGAATAAATCCCTGGATCAGTGACTTTTGTCCGTATATCTAGTCACTATAGCTTGTAATATTATTACATTCAAGAAATGCATCCAGGTCCTTTAGAACTCATGAGTTCACCATGACAGGTCCATACCACATCTCACTGCTCTTACAGTAAAGAATCCCCTTCTATGTTTATGTAGAAACCTTCTTTCCTCTAGACGAAGAGGATGCCTCTTTGGTCTGTATATAGTTCTAGGTAAACATAGATCATGGGAGAGGTCTCTATATTGACCTTTGACATAGTTATACATATTTATATAATAACCTTGAAATAATCTTTTCTCTAAATGAAATAACCCAAATTTGAATAATGTCTCCATAGTCCACCCAGTCCTTTTATTACTTTCGTTGCCCACCTCTGAACCCGTTGAAGCTCTGCAATGTCTTACCCGTGCACTGGTGCCCAAAATTGTACAAAGTATAGTATGAGCAGTCTGACTAGTGAGTTGTATATTGGTAGATGTGGCAACTCTGTAACTGTTATATAAATGGCTCAAGGTATCCTCAGTGTAACTCAGTTGATCTAGGCAACAAGTACTGAAGTCACTAATTTACTAAATGAAAAGTGCTAGTTCTAGTGAAAGAAAAGAACATTAGTATGATAAATTGCATGTTCAGTGGCCGGAATTTTGATTGATCTTCATCTAAACCCTCCAGGGGTTAGCAGCACATTACAAATTTAATTAATGAAGTTTGGACTGGGTCAATTTATGGAGTGAATATATGTTATTTCTCTAGGGAACTGATCTAGTAATGAATGAGCTTTATATATTCTACAATGTAAACACACATTCATAATTTGTCACCTATTACATATTATACAACAGTATCACATAAAATGTCAACTGTTTAACCTGTGCAAAAATTTCTCACTATGATAAAAATTGCTTTCTTTGTTAAATATAAAGATAAACCCGTGAAGCAACCACAGACAATATAACTTATTTTAAAAGTTAAAAAGGTACACCTAACCTTTATTTTACCTTATCATGTTTACAGATAAAGTGGACTGACACTTTTAGTAGTGGACTTATAAAACATACCTCCAGTTAAAAATATATATAAAAATATAGAACTGCTTTTAAATCCTCACAAGCAGCACATCTGTAAAGCCTTCACTTTAAACCTCCGCTATATGTACTGAAGATTTTTCCATCTACTTTTTTCTAATTCACTAACAGAAAGCTGGTATAATTGCCTCTTATCTTACAGTACCTATAACTCCCAGCTTATCGCTCTTCTGCTCTGTAAACTCTCTTTTCTCCAATCTGTCCTGAATGCCTCAGCCAGGCTCATCTTTCTTTCTAGCCACTATACTGATGCCTCTACCCTGTGTCAGTCACTGCACTGGTTGTCCATTCAGTACAGAATACAACATAAGCTCATAACTCTCACCCATAAAGCTCTCCACAGTGCTGCTCCCCCCTACATCTCCTCCCTCATCTATATCTATGACTCTACCCACTCTCTCTGCTCTGCTGATGATCTTAGACTACATGCCTCACTCATCCGAACCTCCCATGCCCGTCTCCAAGATTTTTCACATGCTGCACTAGTTCTCTGGAACAACCTACCCAGTAAGATCAGGCACACTCACAACCCTCCCAGTTTTGAGCGTGCCCTGAGAATACATTGTCTTAGGCAGTCTTATCAAGATCCCTAATTGCTAACGCCCCACTTTCAGTCACACACACTTCTGTCACTCCCTGCAATCACTGTAATTAAAGGCACTTATCTGTGTATAGTTGTACAGTCTGAATGGCAGGTTCATCCACTTTTTATGTAAACCACCCCATATTTATGTAACATGGCTGGACCAATATGTGATTGAGCACTTCTCACCCTTCGTCTCACCCATACACCCATATAGATTGTAAGCTCTTGTGAACAGGGTCCTCACACCTTGTGTCTGATCTGTAAGTAGCTTTTTACTGTGTAATATCTGGTTTGTTTGTACTTACAACTCCTAAATTGTAAAGTGCTGTGGAATATGTCGGTGCTATATAAATACAGATTATTATTACAGATACAATGGATCTACAGCCCAGACATGGTCCCAGTTTCTAGAAGACTGGTCACATTATAGTTGTCACTCCTTTTTTTCCCTCTCAGAGACATCTTACATGAAATAGTGTAAAGTCTACTGTGATCATAGGATTTTAATATGTTAGCTATTAAAATGTAAAGGTCTACAGTAAATTAGAGCAAATATGTCAGGTAGAATATGTTACACTATTTGAACAGGATATGGCAGAGGGAGGAAGCTGAGTTCTGTGATATACAGGTTTATTAGATTTGAAAAAGGATTTCTTAGTAAAAAGCAAATAAAATCCTCAAACAGAAAGTAAAAGAACTGCTTATCCCACCCAGTTACACTACTCACACTAAGTCAGACACAGGCATCAGCGTCTTGCATGGGCACGGGAGCATCTATGCTGGACGAGGAACTAGTGGTCCTCAGTGCTGTTCAGTGATGAAAGTCAATTCACTCTGAGCAGAAATGATGGGTGCCAACCATGCTGGAGACGTCAAGGACAGTGCTGTGCATCAGCCAGGTCAGGTACTCTCGCTGGTCATCTAGCACACAGACCACACTGATGTAGACTGTTAAAAATGGTCTGATGTGACACTTGGTTGCCTCTCACCTCCCTTAAACGTGCCTGGAGTTATCTGGCATTCATCATTTGGTTCCACAGGGCATTTTTTACAATGAAGCGGTCATCAGTGTGTGATGGAGCCAAAGGACGTCCACTTCATTGTCTTTATGTGACTCTTTCAATCTCTCTGTATCTCTGTTACAACCTGCTGATGACACTCTAAGCTCAGTGGTCATTTCCACCTGAGAGCATCCTGCTTGAAGCCTCACAATGGTGAGGTACTGTTGATCAATGTAAGATCTTGTCTTGGTCTCATGATGTCAAAATGTGAACAGCATGATGTTCCCTAAATTTATTGGGCAATTTAGTGATCAAACACCTGTTGTGAAATTTGCCATTAAGCTCCTTGTTAGAGATCAGCAAATTGTGCAAAACATTTCAACCAAAAGCCAAATTTCCTTAATTTGTAGTGAGTAGTGAACATTTATCAACTGTTTGCTTCAAACACACACTGTTACAGTGAAGGCTGTCAATCACTATACGTATACAAAGTATGTATGCCAAATACATTGCTGTGATAATTTTGCTTTAGTTCAGAGCTACTGTAGATCTTATTTCCCATTTCTTACAGAAGGCTTCCTAGGCTGCTGTTGCTGCCCAGGCTGAGGTACTGGTGTCATTCCCTGCTGTCTCTTATCAGGAGCACAGGAGCTTGTTTATCTTTCTTACTGACAACCTTTAACCCTTTAGAGCTCTATAGCCTTGTGCCCTGCTGTTAAAACCAATCTTCTAGTAACAGAGTTTTGCAAAACTAGGAACCAACTTCCAATCCAGACAGGTGAAGTTTAAAATCTTCTTTATTAAGTCAGATTTAAAAAATATATTACTTGGACATAGTCAATATATACAACACTCAAGTAGGTACAATAATGTTGTCACCTAGCTGACACATTTCGGATACAAGGTCCTTAGTGGTTGACTAAGTCCAAGTAATATATTTATTAAATTTGTCTTAATAAAGAAGATTTTATACTTCATCTGTCTGGATTGGAAGCTGGTTCCTGGTTTTGTACAGTTATGTTGCTATAAAATTGTATTTTGCTTACCATGCCTTCGCCAGCTGGTTTTGGGTGAGCTGGGCAATTATTATATTTAGCTGTAGTTAAAACCCCTCCATCACCAATGTCCCTGTAACAAGCTCAGCTAGGAATCGTAGGACTGATATGCCAATCACTGCTATAGATCATCCACAGTCTGAACAGGAAGTGTGAGGTTGAAGTTGGCCGTGAAGAGCAGGCTCTTTGAACACCCTTTTAAGGAGTCATATCAGTATTTTCTCTGCTTTTTATGCAGAAATTGGCTCCAAATTATATAAACCTATATATCACAGAGCTCAGCTTCTCTCCCTCTATCACCTCCTGCTTTTGGATAGGGTAGCTTTGCCACTTTTCAAAATCTCTTTGAGGCCAGGTCATAGCTTTTCCTTATGGAAGTTCTGAATATACTCGACCACACTTGCTTGGCTATATTTGAACTCAAACAGAGATGAAAACTAGCACAAACATTTTCCCAGTCTGAAACCAGCTCGTAGTGAGCTATGAGCTGGCCTCAAGAGGATTTTGCGAGATGGCAAAACCCCTTTAAGTTTACTCTTACTCTGTACCATACTATATTATTGTGCAGATTGCAAATGAATAAAGGTAATACACACTAAAGAGCACTGTTTCTTAATTTTAGATTACAAATTTAAGGTTATACACAGAGGTGGTTATTACATAAGGTTAAGTAGATCACTGGAGGTACACTTTAACACATGAAAATTGAAAACTGTAAATGGAGGTCACATCTTAAAAGGTTTTTTAAGTAGAACACTGGAGGTAGGCTTTAATACATAGATATAAAAATCTATAAAAAGAAATGAACAAGACGTCTGCAATAAACAGTGGGGGTCACAGAACAAGGTTATATTCAAGGGTATAGCTCAATATAAAAACAGCAAAATAAAGCTATCTTTATATGTTACAACAATTTTTTTTATTTGTTTGCTTTGATAGTTTCTATGCTACAAATGGTGGATTATATATAAGATGAATATACATGGAGATCATTTTTTTTATAAATTAGTCACGTTCACACAAAACAGAAAATAGTCTATGCAGAACAGGTCAACAGATTTGGAGATAAATGTCAACATGTCAATAGCAATGGGTGAAATCCACAGCAAAATCTGTAAGAAATTGACAGCAGAATGTAGCATGTTGTGGGTTAGAAAATCTGCAGCATGTTCTCAACACTGCAGAGATTTGTGTATTCAACATAAGCATGAGGTTTTGTACAACACTATTTCTTGCACTTACTTTTCTTTTATGTGGATATTAGGTGCATGCTGCAAAATTATAGAGAAATCTAATAAAGTACCTGCATCCCCTCATACATTTTGCTACAATACTCTGTGGTTTTACTGGACTATTTTTTGACGTTATATGATTAAGGTTCATCATATGATCTACTCTATTGCTACTGGGATTCTGGTAACTGACCTTTATATCATTACTTATATTGTAGCTCTTTGGTATAAAGGTCAAATATTTTCTTTGATCTGTACTTGTTACTAATTGTCCTAGACAATCAAAAGTTCTTAGCATACATCTCAAAACTGAGCCTGTTGTGGAGGCAGCTCTGAGAAACCATTTAAGTGATATTGGTAAGACATATGTCATATGTATTTGACATTACCTTGGATACAAGACTTGCTCGGTATGCAGCCAGTTGCTTGAGATATTCCTTTTTGGCAGCTTCAGTTTTCTTTTTATAAACCTGCAAAAAATACACATGAAAAACATTAAATATAGAACATTTCTTAAAGATTCTTCACTGTGCATACTGATGAGTATAACAAACATTTCTTTTTTCTTTCAGATCAATAGAGTCCTCTTGAACATACAAAATAGTAATAAAAATTGATAATAAGGCAGAAAAACATTTCTTCATCCTACATCTAACTTTTTTCATAACTCCAATAGATTAAAATGGAATATGTATGAAGCCAATGTGATCTGTGGACATTTCTTTTAAATGGAGTGAACTCTAAATTTTGGATCCCCACACATTAAATGAATATCCATTAAAAGGGGTCCTTAAAACATTAAAGGGGTTGTCTGACTACATTGATCCATCTCACCTCAGTCCTGTTTTCTTGGTTTCACTTTGAATTCAGGGGCGTGTTTACTGGCTTCTACTAGGCTGCAGTAGAAGCCAGGTCTGTAGCTATAGCAACCAGTGCTATTGCAACCTATCAGGAGAGATTGAACAGGTCTGTAGCTATAGCGACCTGAGGAGCTGATCCAGCCCATACAAGAGGGGATATCTCAGAATAGGTAGAATAATGTTAATGGACATATATTGCAAAGTGACTTATTTTTGCAAGACCTTTAACATAAAAAGCAATCCTTGTAGTGAGACAACCCCTTTAAGTGCAAATGGGGCCAGGGTGGGGAAAAATTACCTACCTTTTCCCCAATGCTGCCACTCCAGAGCTCCCCGGTGATCTGTTCCTCTTTACTTTTGAGTTATTGTCTCAGCACACTGGAGAGGTTTGTGATATATTTACTTACAATGGCGTGAAAGCCTCTCCTCTGTGTCAAGACAAGAACTCGGAAGTCAAGAGAAGTGGATCACCATGGATTTAGGAACAGCAGTGATGAGTGACAAGTTGGTAATTAACAACCTTTTTTTCTTTTTTGCCCAACTTGGCCCCATTTCAGCGTATTTTTTTTTTTACAAGTGAAAAACCCCTTTTAATCTATGTAGCTCTTTATTTACGTACGTTGATGTCCGAAACAAATCTGTCAGTATCATCCCTATCACCCCTACTAGACACACTGGTCATCTTCCTTTGGTGATATTTATTGTTGAAGGTAAAGGTGGAGAATGGGGTTGCCTTTATTGGAGCAGTAACTCAGCTAAGCAAGGTTAGTTGCCCAAGGACGGTTTAAGGTTAGTAAGGCTTTTGCTATTATTTTTTTTTATCTGCACCAAATAAAAGTTACTTTTATATTGACCAAATAAAAATTATGTTCTATTATTCATCTGTGACCAGCTCAGCCCCCGTCTGTTCTTTGTAAACATTAGTAAGGAAGGAATCTAATACTGCATTTCATTCCTTTTGTAGATTATTCTGTATATCCATGCATTAAGTTACTGATGCCTCCAGATGAGCTCCTAGCAAATTGTTCTGCACCCTGTGGCTAGTACAACTGTTTCCCAGAAATGATATGAGAGTGTGATTATAGTGTAGTTAATTATCTAGAAATGTCTGGATGTGCATTGTTATTTTCCATTGTGAGATATCTAATTCTTGAGTGTTCCAGATTTAAAAAGAAGGGTGTTTAACAATGTGGTTTAGAGAATGTTCTATTTTTTTATGAAAAAAATAAAAAGGTTAAAAGCTATACCCATAATACACCCTTTTTATAGAATAAAGCCAGCCCCATGCTCAGTGGTCAACATGGAAGAAGCTACTGATTAGGCTTCAGAAATGCCTGGAAATCAGAAATTTTCAAAAACACTGCAGCTAGCCATACATATTCCATATAGCGGCCACTGCTGGAGGAATGTAGTATTACATGTGGTTGTTTAATTGAATAGTTGACCATGTAATACATGGACAGGCTATAGCTATAAAATCAGTTCCCCACTCTATCAGAGGGGATAATGACCTAGACACCCTTGCATAACAACTATGTGCCTACCTAAAGTAGTGTCCATTCAAAAAATTATTAAACAGATCAGTTTATTGCAATTTGAAAATGCATTTTTCAGTTTCTCAATATCTGATAATATTCTCTTGAAGGAGTTGTGCTTTTTTTCCTTACATCTGCAGCACCCTACATTTACTACAAAAACAATAAAGTGGACAACACCCTTACATTTTTATAACAAAGGTAATACCGATCCAGTAATGGTGACAGAAAGGACAGTCTTTATTTCATCTTCGGTACAAAGGGTTAAAAAGCAAAGCCACAGTACGTAGCTAACGCGTTTCAAGCGTTCAAAACCTCGCCCTTGTTCACAGCATTTTTATAGCATTCAATCGTCTTTGGTTATGCGTTAGAATAAAATCCATGAATTTTTAAAATAATGCGTAGCATATTTTATTGTGGTGCTAATACCAGGTTCTAATCCCAAAAGTTCAAATAAGTTAAGACAACTGGAAGTTCAGTAGTTCTTGGAAGTCACCTACTAATTAATCCCAAGACACTTTCTTCAAACTGACCATGAAGGAACACGTCTAAAGAGTGTGAAAGCACCAATAAAGATTAAGTGATTTGATTGACTTGACATAAAAGTAATGAAATTACAGTAGCTCCAAGAAAGAGACATCAGTTTTTTGGGCTCTGAGGATTTGTCAGCTCATAAGTGTAATTCTGCCTTTTCATATCCCTGCAGCTTCTAATTTAGCAGGACAGGCTTATAATTGAAGCAAATTAACTATTTACTCTAGCTACTTCTACCAAGGGAGAGAAGGACATACCAGCAGGAAGGAATGCGTGGGAAATGAAATTGTTCTCACTTGTGTCAGATTTGCCCTTCTATAACACATTAGCAGTAATTTCTTGAGGCGTCAAACATTGGAATAAATACTGAATAATAAAATAATGAGGTGTTGCTATTGAGTCACGCAGCTATAGCTAATTTTACGGCATATGAATTATGCAGACTAAAGGGAGGCATATGTTACAGTAACAGTTTGCTTGCTCATGGTACCTGATCATTAAAACCCACTAAGAACTCTCGGCAAGTCTAAGTCTTCTTAATACGCGATTCTAAAGTAAATTCTTAAGTAAACCTTTCAACATAGTCGTGCATACAGCAACAAATCTCATATTTAAACACAGGGCTGTACTCTAAAATGGGGCTTCACATTTTGGTTCTTACTATAAACATATGTGTATTTGCCTCTCTGGTTGAAGCTTTAAAGTCATTGACAGTAATGTAAACAAGAGCATTTTGTTTGCAATTTGCAGAATCTATTACAGCCTTACTGTGCTTCCAATTAGTGATGCAAAGACGATTTTGTACATTTCCATCTGGTTTACGTTCAACACAACTTTCATTTTTCACTTAACTATTTTATAAAACAGAAAAAAATGACCTCAGTGTTCCCGTGAATTGTTTGTCTTAGTAAAAATTGGAAGCATGTTTAAATCTCCCAAGAGTATTCAATAACGTAATGAATAAAGAAAGGCTCATATTTAAGGGACCTCTCAGCAACTGGCTGGTAGTAATTAAACTGCTGCCTAGAGTCTGCTGTAATGTGCCCCGTATTATGAATACGGATAATAATTAAAACTTGATTTCTGCCCAACAGATAAATGTAGTTCAGTGATGATAATAATGTAGCAGTATAATTGCAATCTGTTATTTAACTTCTAGTATTTGAATAAACTCAACAAGATTAGTATTTCAATGAAAAGTTAGATACATTCTCTCACTTCAAGAATAACAATGGTGCACTACAATAACAAATTGTTCCAAAATGCAACGGTATTTGAACTACTCTCAGTACTGAGTTCCACAATGACCTGATCAGGATTTATAACTTAAAAATTTTAAAAATGAGGTTTTTTTTAAGCATGATTACCATTTTTCTTCTAAAGTGTCAACACCTGGTAATTATTATTATTACTATTTATTTTAAAGTGCCATTGATTCCATGTCACTGTACATTCAAAAAGGGAGGTTACATACATAACATATGTCAAACAAGTACAATGATAACAGTGAATGACTTACAACTGGCACAGAGGGAGTGAGGGCCCTGCCGGTGAGGGCTTACAATCTACAGTGGAGGAGAAAACAGAAGGTGAGGGGCAGACATATTTTTGGGGTAGCACAGTGGCTGCTGGGTTATTGTTGGTTATAGGCAGTCCTGAACAGATGGGTTTTCAGGTTGCTTTTGAACCTGGTGAAGATGGAGGAGAGTCTGATGTGTTGGGGCAGTGAGTTCCAGAGTGTGGGTGAAGCATGGGAGAAGTCTGGGAAATGGTTGTGTGAGGAGTTAATAAGAAGAGAGCAGAGAAGGTGGTCTTGTGTGGAACGGAGATTGCATGAGGGAGATATCTGGAGATAAGGCAGAGATGTATGGAGGGGAGAGGTTATGGAGAGCCTTGTAGGTCATGGTTAGTAACTTGAAATGAATTCGCTGGGCAATGGGAATCCAGTGAAGGGATTGGCAGAGGGGAGAGACAGAAGTGTAGCGAGGAGAGAGGTGAATAAGATGGGCAGCAGAGTTGAGGATGGTTTGAAGGGGAACAAGAGTGCCAGATGGGAGGCCACAGAGAAGGATGTTGCAATAGTCTAGGCGGGAGATGACAAGGACATGGACTAGCATTTTTGTAGTGTCGAAGTTGAGGAATGAGGGGATGCAAGAGATATTTTTCAGGTGGAGGTTGCAGGCAGAGGTAAGTGCTTGGATGTGTGGTTTAAAAGACACAGAAGAGTCAAGGGTTATCCCAATGCAGCGGACATGCGGGACAAGTGAGAGTGTACAGCCATTGACAGAGATAGAGAGATCAGGTCAAGGGATGGAGTGGGGCAGTGGAAGGATGATGAATTCAGTTTTCTCCACATTTAGTTTTAGGAGACAGGAGGAGAAGAAGGACGAAATGGACGATAAACAGTCTGGGATCCGGGAGAGAAGAGAGGTAACATCTTGGCCAGAGATGTAGAGTTGTGGTAATCTGTTGTCGTGATTGGTTGTTATACCTTTCTCTTACAGCTTACAATAGGGCATATGAAAATAATTTGTCCTGATGAGACAACCCCTAACTTAAAGGGGACTTGTCAGATGGTTTATGCCACCCTAGTTGAGAGCAGGATGTAATAGAGGGAGAGAAGCTAAGCTGTGTGATATATTGAATTATATGCCTTGAAGCAGGATTTCACAGTAAAAAGTAGAGTACATCCTGACTGGACTCCTTAAGAGACATTGGAAGTCCTGCTTACTCTGCCCACATGCAGTGATTGACAGTTATCACGGTATCAGTATGTGTACATAGTAAATTGTCAAACACTGTATGTGGATGGGATAAATCAACTGACAATTTATGCTTATTGAGTCTCCCTTATTTCATTTTTCTGCATGGCAGTCCTACAATTATATCATTGGGGGTTCAGGAGGATGTGATGTGGTATCTAGTGACCATGAGAATATTCTGATTACCATAGAGGGGTCAAATACTGTAGATATATCATCTTGATAAATTGTTCTTTTGAAGAGAAAAGTCAAGAGTCATGAAAAGAGGCTACAAAAACACCCAAAGCAAATCATAAATCATACTAGACAAAAGAATGAAGTAAATGTTTAGAAGCTTTCCAATCAGAAACATGTAAATGAAACATACTGATAAAATAAAATTGACGGTTAAGACTGGAGTAAGTCAGAAGTTCATAGGAAATAAAGGGAATTTATGATTTAATGAATCACTAGGTAAAAGAGAATGACTATTTGGATTCCAATAGTGATTAAAAGAATAAAGGTTAGAAGTGAAAATCCAACAATTCATGTCAACATCAAAAATACCACATTATTAAAGCTGCAACTTTTTCTTAGCACATGACCCTCAACCTAAAGTAGACATTTATGATTTTTTTTATTCTATACTGAAATAGAAAACACATTTTTGGTTGCATATTGATTGATTGTGTTTGACCATTTATACACCAGTGTATAGGAAAATGTAGGTTTCTAAAAACCTAAAAAATATTGCTTGTAGCACACGAGTTAAAGGTATGAACACATTAAAAATTGTTTTAGAATGAATGTAATGTGAATTCTGAAAAGGCTGTAGTAGAGGTATCTTGAGATCAATGACTAAAGGCTTTCCATAAATAAGGGATATTTTCCAAATATCCTTCAAGAAGTTCTCATTATTGCTAACTGCTTTAATATTGGAGTTGCCTCTTGATATCCTTATCAAACAGTTGATTTTGATGAAGGTAGCAGCAGCTACAACAAAAATGTAACATTCTAGGGATTTCCATTCTGGCTCCAAACAGGACTTCTGGACTGGGGCTTTGTGCTTAGTGTTCACAGTTAGCAGCAAAAAAAAAAAAAAAAAAAATGGCAATGTAACTGACATATATAAGACACAAAATCAAAATCACTATGAATTAATGAAAAAAAATATTCTTCAAGTTTATGACTGATGTAGGAGATGATCACATAACTTTTAGATGACTTTAATGAATAAATTAAAGAAGACTACTAGAAAAGATGGAATATGTTGAAAGCTTAAAACAAATGCACGGGTGATTGTGAGACCCGTCTCCTAGAAGTACATTTTTATAGCAACGTCAACTTTCAGGTAATGGATCATTCTAGAATGCAATATGTGGTTTTGAGAAGTCAAAAACTGGAATATTGGATTGTATGCATTGTACTGTCTGCTATTACATGGTTTTAGAACATTATATAATCAATTTGAAACAGTTTATTGAGATATTCTTTAAGACCTTTCGGACATAATGTTTTCAGAAACCTATGTTATCTAATACCATACAGTAATCTGATCCAAAAGATATTTGAGGCAGAGTCTCTAATAAAAAGATTTTACCCAATTAATCTAATTTTGAAAACAAGGGATTGCAGATTTGATATTGCTTAAAAATGTCTTTCAAATGCGCATAGTAAAGTAATGTACCTAATTTGGTTAAGTATTTTAAAGTGTTTAAATGCCAGTGACCTTGTAACTTGACCTTGAGACTAATGAGAAAGTACTTTATTCAGATTTGTATAAAGCAGCTATGAAAACATAAAGAAAACAATTATCCATCAGTTCTATTTTGTATGATGGAATTTCTTTTTTTTTAATTTATTTATAGACAGCAGGTCTTACAAGCTTATGATGCCTTCTAATAAGTTGAACTGACAAGTATTTTTAGTGAAGAGAATTTTTGAATAACATTGCCATTATGGCCGACATGTATGAAGGAAGGTGCGTCAAAGTGAATAGTGGAGTCTCATTTTCAGTGTATAATGCACCTGATGTATGAAAGTGGTTTTTGTGCGTTCATAAATGGTGTGTAAAGTTGGACGCGCCTCGCCTATGTGTTAGGCGCATTACGGAACTTAGGTGCATTAGTAATTCGCCTAACATGTGTTAAGGTTATAGACAGGCTGGAAATAAGAGAAGGCATTAGAATAGCATGTCAGTGAATACAAACTATGGTAAAGACCTTGCTTGGAGGACCACAGATCCCAGCAATACCTGTGCTGTGCTGGCTCTTGCTGTATGTAGAATAAAGGGTGAGAACAGCAAAAATAAACTTCAAATTTAATGTAGTAAAAATGTTAAATATATAAAAATCTGAACAACGTAATCAATGGGTTTTTAATGTAAAATTTGTTTTAGATTCTATTAATTTTAAATAAATTTTATAGGAGATATTTTTGGGATATTATATATTTTATATTAATTTTATATGATCACATTTTTCATTAACTTTAATAATTAAATTTTATACAATTTGATAATTATAATAAATTACTTTTCATTAATGTACTGGTGTAAGTTGAGAAATACTGGACATTTTTTGCCCCTTACAGAAAATCTATCTCCACTTCAAATCCTCTGGCTCTGGCAGACCACATTGAGATAGGTCTGCCTGTCGGAGCAGTAATGCGCCTAGTTTTGCCGAACCACATTCATAGATGTGTCTGATATGATGAGTGTGGTGCGACACGCCTCCATAACGCCCCCAGAACACCCCTTCATGTTAGGCGCATTAGAAAGTGTCGAGTCTTACTAACAATGTGCCTAACACATTCATTAGGTGCATTAGATATCGTAGACGACTCAGTTAGGTGCATTGTACACCATAAAAAGGGTGAAAAACCCTTTCATACAAGTCACCCTATATGTTAAACAGAGATATAAGTTAAAAGTGTGCTATAAGTGTTATGCTGTCAAAGAAATTATATTTTTGTTCGAAAGCCAAGATAATCTAACATCTATGGGGTCCTTCTTTGAGGTAGCTGAGATTAACAAGGGCCTGAGAAGGACTCTTCCTGCACCATCCCATTTTCTCCACCAAAGATTAGTGTCATAAGTAGTCTTTGGCCATCACTCACCTAACCTCCGTTGAAATAACATGCATGTTGTATGTTAATGGGACTATTGTGCCTAATAACTGTTGAATGCGTAAGAAACTATCCGGACAAACCCTCATTAGGATAGCATGCTCTAATCCCCAGCAACTACAAATGAAACTCCGTGTCATTGTTCATCCCGCTCCCATATAAATGAATGGTCCACCATAAAATAAATGGTTGCATTAATTCTTTCAGAGTCACATATTGCAGTACTTCTCTGGTCAGGCTCATAGAAGAAGAACGCATGCAAGAAACCCTCTCCACGACCTTTAATTGCTCTAAAAGGTCATATGGAAAACCCCTTTCAACATAATTGACAAGAATTACAAAGGTTTTAATTTAAATATGTCTCTGAAAATTGTTACATGGGAGCTAAAAAGCTTTTGACCTTTTACACAGTGTATCACAAAAGACATGCACATATGTACAAAGCTCATATTTACTCCTATTTCAATTAGTTTTGCTAATGAATTCTTCCCTGTATTATTTTAATAGCTGGGCATCAGCAATACAAAACAACACAGAAAACTAAAATTGTACTTGAAAAAGCCCAAAAACAGTTAGATCAATATAATAATACAATTTTCTTGCAGCACAAGATGATAGTTGCTTCATCATTGTAATGGGATTCTATCATACATATAGTAACAATCATTTTCCAAAGAACATTTCATTGATCCAACTATTCTTCTCTCAAGAAATTACGTTATATTACTCTGTAAAAAAACACTATCAATCCCAAATAAGCCTAAAACTCATCTCTTACAAACTGATACATGCTTTCTGAGGTGCAAAGAACTGTAGCAAAATACAATAAAAAACAGATACACAAAAGGTCACAATGCTATTACATTTTTTTTCTCAAGGATTTACTAAAGATTTTCTCTTTACCTCTTTTGCAAAAATACACCTATTAATAAAACTTTATTTTTTCATAAAAAACCTAGTTTTATGGTGCCTTGTATTTGCCTGTGTTGCTGCAGTACAAGAAGGCAGATTGACAATAAGGTCTCTGCAAACAGGCAAATATTATTGTGGCAAGCAAAATTTAAGACATGGCAAAATGATTAATCACTATCTAAAATGTATATAGTTATGCTTAAAGGGGTTGTCTCATCTCATGATTTCATAGGATGCATGAATGAAATAATTCTCCTTTGCTCTGTCATTTCCTGGTCAAGCTGTCTGTAATTAGCATATGAGAATAGGAGAAGCTGCTGAGCTAAAGTAAACAGTAGTAATTACTGTCTTTTGTTTGAAAGATCAGATAACAAACAAGCTCTCACACTGCCAGCCACAACCTGTGTGATGACATCACTCCCTGCTATCAGATAGAACACACAGCAGGAAAGAAGAAGTACACAGGTCAGTCACTTGGGAAACCAGAGAGAGCTCAGAAGGTGATAAAATCACTTGTAGCTCCTTAACAAAAACAAATGAACCAAGCAATATATTTGGAAAATGTATTTATTTAGTGTTCCTTACATGTTAAAAGCTAATCTTTGTAGCGAGACAACCATTTTAAGACCATCTTGCCTCATAACAGGAATTAGTCTACTGTAAATTACCACATTAGTGGACTGGTCATTACCTCCTGCAGGATCAGCATCCTCATGCACATTTGCAGTGAATACTATGTTGGTACAACTGGTTGGAATCAAACCATAGGCAAAAGTGAGTTCAAAGTCTAATGTTCTAATAAAACTTTCGAACCTTCTGTAATTAATTTAAATAACACCATGCACTTAACTGTGTGCATTGTAATGAAGCAAATGTTTAGCCTGTGCATGGTATGAAAAGAGTATCATTTCACTTGTTGGCTCCAGCAATAGAATAGTTTGGCCCATTAACTGCAGTTAGTCAATCAACTGATATGTAAGAGAGTGTTAGTTAGAAAGACTATATCAAACAACATGCTTTTCATTAACTTAGTTCAAGAGTTCATCTCAATCAATCCCTGCTAGCAATAATGCAGTTTGCACATGGCAGTTACTGGTTTACTCTTCTACATCCCAACTTCCTTCAAGAGTGATCCCTCCTGCCTATATTGTTAATATGATCCATACCATTTTAAGATAAGTAATAAAATATATCTTATAAGAGATATAATAAAAATATAATAAAACCGTACTTAACCCTAAAAAACGCCATGGCTCTGTCCTGGTAAATAAAGGATTGGTGAATTATAGCTCTATAAAAGATATTTAAAGGTGAAGTTGTGACTACCTTATATTTTTCTCATGGAAAACACATTTCAGAATTAAAATAGACGACATTCATTAGCAAGTTAGGTATGTTTAAGAATGCCTAAAAACAGAAAGGGAATGTGTCATTAAAAAATTACCAGTTGTTTTTAGGTTGAATATATTTTCTAAGAATTTTTTGTAATTTTTTTGTAACTTTTCATGCTACTATATCTGAAAAAAAGAATCAGCAGTTTTTGCTCTGGCCACTGAGCTTAATGATATTTTGATACTTCCTGTTCTTTAGCGATTACTTCTCAGCAGTCTTTTTAGTATCATAACAGGCAGGATTATAATTAAAGGTGACACCAATTACTTTAATAGGCTGTTTTTATTAGACAGGATATCAAATTCAGCAAACACAGCATTCATCAAGGTCATGCCCAAACCGGGTAAAGATGACACAATAATAGGATCTTATAGGCCCATACAGCTGATTAGTCAAGACATAAAACTGATGTAAAAATAAAGGCAAATAGATTGGCATTGGTGATGCCTTTTTTAATAGGCCCTTAACAGGAAGGGTGTGTTAGGGAGCGAGCTGCTGTTGCAAATATTGCCAAGGTGTTGGGGGCAATGGAGGCAAAGGGTAAATACCAAGACTCACTGAAATCTGCAGCAATGATATCGATAGATGCCGAGAAAGCATTCAATAATATTCGTTGGCAGTGGTTGCATGATATTTTAGATACAGTAGAGGTAGAAGGGGCATTCAGAGATTATTTATCCACCTTATACTTCTACCCTATGGAGACTGTTTTCACCCTTGGGCATAGGTCTGATGTTTTTCGACTGCAGAAGAGAACAAGGCAAAGGTTCAGCTTTCCCCATTGCTTTTTAATATCGCAATAGAACCACTGCTCAGAAAATTAGAGGGTTCAAATAAAAAATGTGGGTATAATAATACGAGATTCGAGTATAAAAATTGGGGCAAAGGAAATTAAAATAATGGCATTTGCCAATGATCAATTGATATTTATGAGTGATCCCAGTAGATAGCTGCAATGGGTGCCGACTTTGATTGGCTCTTTTGGAAATTTTTCAGGATTTAAAATCCAAAATTTTAAAACAAGTGCCAATGGGAGCTTTAGAAATCTCAGGGAATAAGCTAGGCATTCATAGTACAGTTATAACAATGGCTCCAAAATACATAACTTATTTAGGAATAAAAATTAGAAAAGAACCTGGCTCGTTATACCAATTAAATTATTATCCTTTATTTGCCAAAACAGAAAAGGAATTTTCAGAAAAGGAATTCTCCTGTTGTCGCTCTTTGGCCATATCCATCTTGTAAAAATTATTTTATTTGCAAGATTGCTGTACCCTCTACAAACCATTTCAATTTTGCTAAAACATAAAGATGTCAATACATTTAATTGGGGGGTTACCAAATTTATCTGGTAGGGTTGGAGGCCAAGAATATATTTACAAAAGCTGCAGTCCAGGAGATGGGCTGGAGGGACCAACTTGACACATCTTCATGGCTACAAGATAACGTGTCTGGCCAGACATTGGCTTGACTGGATCCATAAAACTAGTTTCTGCTCCATTTATACTTTGGAATCTGAGTTGCCTGGTGAGTGGGAACTGGTTGCTTTATTGCTTACACCAATGGCAAATCTCCCATCCAACATCAAGCATTCTGCTCGTTTGAGTGACACAATCATGTCTTTGGGTTTAATCTCACTGGTGCATAAACTCTCCAATATCTTCAGGTCCACTATTTTGTATACATAGGATAAAGGATATTTACAAGGTAAGGGTTAAAGGTCCTTCTGATGATCTGGTTGGTGAAGGTCTTCACAGAAAATCGTTCTATCTTATATGCCCAGGTCAGATATATACATATATATATAAATAAGGAGGATTGTCAAAAATTTGCACAGTGGAAGAGGTGGCTTCAGAAGGTTTTGAAAGGTTGGCAGGCAGTTGGAGGGCATATTACCTGTGAAACAAGCTACTGCATGCAGCAATATACACGTTCAACATTCCAGTTATTTCCCAGACAGAATAACTCAGTGTCCAAAGTGTCAGAAACAGGGCGTGGACTTGTTTCATTGTATGTGGTTATGTGATCAAGTAAAACAGTTTTGGAAAGAGGTGGTATCTTACATAGATAAAATGTGGGAGGGTTTCCTCGTCGCTGATGTTGCTTCTCCACTTCTTCAAAGATTTGGAAGAGGAAGAGGGGGAAGGGGAACATTTGCCAGGGGTGTCGGCACTAGTCCATACTCTGTTGGTAATGGCTAAATGGTGCTTACTTAGAAACAGGTGGGTAGCAAATTTACTGTTGCTTTCCATGTTAACTTCCATAGACAAAACATACCTTTATTCTGATAGGGTGGAGGTGGAACAACACAAGGAGGAAAAAGCAAAAATAATTGAAGTGATGGAGGCCGTTCAATGTGCGACATTTGACGCAATCATAGATAAATGAGTTATTGGTTTAACTTTCAGTTTACCAGATGGTATCTGACAGAGCATCTAAAGATATTAGCCTGAGTTAAGCAGATTAGGGACAACTTTAAAATACACTGCGTTTAAGGTGGGATTTATACACCAAATTCTCACTCATTCTTTCAACTTCTAGGTTATGCCAGGCAAGTGCTATCTGGGAAGGTCGGCAGGGTGACTTTGTTTCTCTAGGACAGGGGTGTCAAACTGCGGCTCTACAGCTATTGGGAAACTACAACTCCCATCATGCATTTGTATAATCTATAACAGTGGTCATGATGGGAGTTGTAGTTTCCCAACAGCTGGAGGGCCGCAGTTTGACACCCCTGCTCTAGGGGTTGACCTGGGCAACCCACTAATTGAGTCCATTTGTTTTGTTATCGGTCAATTACGTACCAGTGTTGTAATGTTTTAACAGGTTAGATATATACAGCTTATATCTGATATTGTTTGTATACTGCACTTTGATCTATGCCAGGTTGTATGATTATTATTAATATAACATGCTTTATATCATTCTGATTCAAAATACTTTCACAGTACACAAATTACATTTTCATGCTGTTTTGATTTTTTTTTTTTCAAAAAAAGTATAGAATTTTTTCCTTGGTCAGTAATGAGACCTGTAAGAGACCTATTCCAAAATTATATTCATTTTTGTAAAAAAAATTTAAAAAAACATTAACATTTTATTTGTGTACTGTGAAAGTATTTTGAATCAGAGCATCAATAAAAATTGTTTGACAAAAAAAAGATAAAAGTTGACACCAATGTATAGATACACAGGATCCACCAGTCGAAGAAGGTGATGGACACAGTTCATCTCTCTCCCCCTACCTGAAACATGACTGCTTTCCATTTCACAAAACATATCTAAAAAAAACTCTCCCACAGAAGTCAGTGATTCAGCTCCTGTTCACAGGCTTCAGGTAACTGCAGTAAAGCATATCTCTAAATGCTGTTGGGACAGGTTGCAGGTGGGGCAATATTGCCGCCACCATCATCACACAGAGAAAACAGAATTCTAAATCAGAAAATACAAACAGCTAATAAGAAACCAATATGTATCATTATCTGGTTGGACCCCCCAATGTCCACTGGTTTTGGTGCTAATGACAGGTTGTAGTCTATAAAACCTCTTCAAAGCTGAAAGGCAGGGTCGTTAAAGCTAAATGTGCACTAAATGTAATTAATTTTGACTTCACATAGATTTTTCTGCATTTTGCTGAAAAAGGATTCCATGTAGTGTGTTATACAATATAAGTGGAGCTTGAACATAATGAAACAGTATGATAATAAATGACTGTATTACACAGGATACATTTAATTACGTTACTTTTAGCTGTCAACTAACTGGCTTGATATAATATTTCATTTCTATCTTCGCTGTGGCATTTCTTGTCATAATATTTGAGTCTGCCTTGAATAACATTCTCTCTGTGTTACCTCCACTCTCACTGAGTTAATCACAGTTTGCATGCTGTAAATTACATGCCATCACTCTAGGTTATGCCCTTTCCATGTTAATTACACTCTCTTTAGCCCTTAATCAATATGCTGTGCGAACATATTTACTGTGCCCAGACTGGCGTTACATCACAAGTCACCTTTTCTATTTAATTTTTTTTTTTACTTTATGGCTCTTCCCAGCAAGTGAAATGGGAATTTGTGTTTCTTGTTCAGTTTTCTGTAAAACCTATATCCTAAAGCATTTAAAGCCACTGAGTGTAACTTTATTGTAAAACTGTCAGAATGTTCCTTGCTGCCTTTTTATTTGTGAGTGCCTTGTGCACTATGCAACAAGCAAAAAATGGTCTTCCACCACGACCCCCATTCACATGGGAGAGGAAATTCATTTAATAGAGCGTGCTTGGTATATAGAAAACTGGTTTAGGAGAGAACACAGCCTATGCTGGCAGCCTGACTCAGCTTCTGAATCCAGCTATAAACTGGTGAGTATATTATATGTGCTCCTTTTATTCAGCACTGACCTCTACTGCTACAAACTTTGTACCTAAGCTACGTCCTGCCTGTAAACTACTATGCTTACAAGCTGTGACAGAAATCCCAGATGTCACCTTAACCGTGCTCTACTGCAATGTA
Organism: Phyllomedusa bahiana; assembly: GCA_025379985.1. Lineage (NCBI taxonomy): Eukaryota > Metazoa > Chordata > Amphibia > Anura > Hylidae > Phyllomedusa > Phyllomedusa bahiana. Next base: position 81,278 of record JAODAL010001386.1, read on the forward strand.
TAATTGATTGGAAAAAATGTCCTATAATAATGACAACTTAAAAGATTTAGCCAGAAGCATAACAAGTAGGTGCAACTTCTTTGAAACCAAAGAAATATAACAGGAATCTGCTTAAACAGCGCTTCTCTAAAGCAATTTTATAATGGGATTCTATGAATACGGGACCCAATAGCTGATTTCTGGCTACCAACAATTGCTTAGCTGCTAAAAGGATCTGTATTAGGGGAATTGCAATAAACTAGTGCAATCAAATACACCGTCAAGTCACGTCACCAGCTAATCTCCAAAGTAACCGCCATACGCAGCAAGGACACACCAGTGTAATCACCATATGCAGCACTGACAGCAGCTAGATGAACTGGGGGTGACTCAAAAAGGTCCTAGTAGGTTGTCCCAGGTATCTGGAGCCATGCTGACTGCATCCCACAATTGCTGGAAGGTGCATGGAAGGGATGCATACAGCCAACATGACGATGGAGGTGGTCCCACAGATGCTCAATTGGGCTCAAGTCTAGGGAATAAGAGGTCCATAATAGTACTTAGAAGTCTGGGTCATCTCTTCCAACCAAAATTTGGAAATGTCTAGCTGTGTGACATGTTGCAATGTCTTTTTGAAAAACCTCTACACACCAGGAAAGAAAATATGGGAGACATTTAAGAATCTTGTCACTCAGACGTCAACTTTATTGCGTGCGATAGCAGTGTAGAATGTGCCTGAATTTATGAACCTGTTCTACTACGTGTCATAGATTTGTCGCATTCTAGTTCCACTACGACAACTTAGGCTCAGGTAAACCACTTTAACTTGATCTGCCTGTTCCAGTAGTAATGCACTCAGTTTTGCAGTCCTACAGTCATAAATGAGTAGAGTCATACGGTTGTGGTGCGACACTCCCCCACATCTCAGGCGCATTACAAAGTGCTGCAGGCGCCTCCTGATGCGCATACTTTTGGAGTGCACCTGCTCATCTAGAGAACAGGACTGCGCCAGTTTTTGGGCTGAAAACACACCAGAATACTGGCACAGCCCTGTACATACATGTTGCCATAAGTGTATACATAATCTGCAAGGATGGATTTAAAATAAAAACTCAAGTTCAAGTACCTTCTTGATGTATGAGTGGGCACAGATATTGCCACAAAAACATTCCCCAGACCATAACCCTGCTACCACCAGCTTGTTTTCTTCCAGCAATGGTTGCAGAGTGTTTGTTTATCTGTTGATACTGGCGTGTCAGAAAACGTGATTCATTAGTGTAGACAACACTTTGCCAATCAGCAGAAATATAATACTAATACTGCGGTAAAAAACTGAAAGACCATCTGCTTCAGAGCCCCATATGTAGTAGGGTTCACTGAATTGTTGTTGTAGACACGTCTGATAGCCCCTTAGTTTATTTTGGTGGTGACCTGCTCAACTGCAGCGTGTTGATCCACCCTTGCACACCTTCATAGCTAATGTTTACTTTTCATATCAATGACACGTGGTGGTTATTTGCAATGGTGCCATTTGTCCACTCATTATACACATTCAGCAAAGAAGCACAAGAACATTCACAAAATGTGCAATTTTTAAAATATTGCGACCCTTGGCCCGAAAGACAATAACCATCCCTTTTTTCAACTTTAATAAATCCCCATTTTTACCCATGACAACAATGAGGGATGTGCGTGCAGACAGTCTATTCCTGTTTATTGGTGAAGAGGATTGTAACTCTACATCATTATATATCATATATTATATGTAGAGGTGTTTTCTGGTATAGATAACCAATTCTCAAGCATTTTGGGAAATATTACAGCAGGTTTCAAAGCCCTAATGTATAAGCCAAGCCAGAGAATATTTACTAAGTTACTAATGTAGAGGGACCCAATTTGTGCGTAAGTGGTAAGACTCGATTTTCCCTGTGGGTGGCTGTAAGGAACTGAACACTGGCTGTCACCTTGTTTTCCACACAGCAAACAATCTGTCTCTAGGGGGTATAGCAGGGGCATAACTATAATTCATAGAGCCCTATAGCAAAATGAGATGAGACCCCAGTATGAAGTGACAGGAAATTGAAATAGCAGTATAAATAGCAATCATTAAAGATATAGGTAACAGTGTCACATGTCAGGAACCCACATAACAGTTTCAGATAGCAGAAAGCCAGCAACTTGAAAAGGGTACAATGTTCTTTCACTGGAGTGGCCTCAACCACTGGTCCCCACAGCAGTTGCTGTGGCTGCTATGGTTATAATTACTCCCAGGGGTATGAGCAATAAAACACTCAATGACCACATCCAATAACAGTTGTTTAAAGGGGAGCTGTGACATCCACTGACATAACTTTTTTAGTAAATACATTGCATACATTTCTGGAGCATCTTCACTTATTCTGTATTGTGCTGTTCCTCTGTTACTACTTCTAGAAATGTATTACTGAATCTGTCAGATGGGTGTTACCATACCAGTTTTCAGAGGGGTGTGTCCCTGCACACACTGACTGTCAGCACTGATTGGAAAATATCAGACTGTGCTTGGATACAGCCCCATTTGGTAAGACCTATCTGACACATTGGTAATACATTTCTAGGAGGAATAATAGGGATTGACACAGAGATCTAGAATTGTTATTTCATGGTGAACACTAGTATTTACTGAAACAGAAATGTAAGAAGTGACCATGACATCTCATTTAAAGAATTGCTCTTTGGCTCTGCACAATCTGTACTACAAAAAATAATACCATGTTGACATTAAAGGGGTTGTCTCACTTCTGTTCTGAATGGAAAATGGAGGTGGTTGGACTCTCCCACTGACATGAATGGGAGTTCTGAGTTTAGGCAGGTTGTAATGCTCGGCTGTAATCAGAACTTATATGCATGTCTATTGGAAAGTCCCAACCAGCTCTCTGTTCAGAATGGAGAGGTTTCGGGGTTCATTTGGGAGATAGGTGCGGGTCTTAGGGGAAGGACCCAGACCTATCAGACACTGATGGCATACCCTTGCGATATGCAATCATTGTCTGTAGTGCGATACCTCCTTTAACTGCAGACCATAAACTATAGAAGACTAAAACTATAGATTGGAACAGCCAATCCAGAAATTTACAGGGGATATTTTTTCTGTAATTTGCATATATATGAATTTGCTACCATGGTTCTTTGAAATCATGAGTTAAAGTCATAAAAATACATGTCATGTAACCAGCAGAATAGGAGGGGCTAAAACCACAGCATAAGATTTTTTCCTTCACATCTGCTGAAATGTTTAGTAAAATGAACAGTCACAATTACAAAGTTTTTATTGAACAGGCATGTTTTTTCTTGTTCAATGTATAAAACCGATTTAATTGCTCTAGTACAGTCTAGAGTGCTCCACAGCTGGCTAAAACTGTAGACTAGTGTTCAATAAAATAAGAATTAGATAGATATTCAAACAAAACAGGCACTGACTGACATTCTGAAGAAAATAAAAGCTATAAAAGTCCCATGTATTCTGCAAATGAACGGAACAAAAAAAGAAGCACTCTGTAATAAATCCACTGCCAGGTCTCTTTGCTGCTGCTCAATGTTTTTTCTTAGAATATCTAAAATATAATGAGGATTAGGAAATAATTTTCTGTTGATAAATACAAGGTTTCTGGAGCTCGATTGGCTTATTTGTGTTTTTAAGGAAACTAAGGAAGTTGCAAGTATAAATCTCCATTTTATCTTTGCTAATCTTGGTTCACACCATATTCAGGTCCCCTTTGGGACATCCATCTCTAGTGTCCATCTGGATAGCTGAAAAAAGTACCACGGTGTATCCATAGGGAACAATAGGGCAAATTTTTGGACTATGTTTGCTCTAGTTCCTGAACGTATAAGATTTCTTTGATGGACAGAAAAGCGCAGACGACATGGAGGAACAAAGGGCCACATGTATGAAAACTGTTTAGGTCTAAAACTCACTTTTTTGCCCATAGTTACTATAGGCAAAAAAGTGAGTGTTAGACCTAAATAGTTTTCATGCATGTGGCCCAAAATGTGAACGTGGTGTGACACAAGCCTAAGCTTTGAACTTCAATACCAGGCACTGCCTTTGGAAACGAATGGTGCTGTTTCCATATAAAAAAACAACAAAACAGCAGCCATGTTTTTAAAATCCTATACGACCCCTTTAAATGTGTATATATATACAGGCAGTCCCCTACTTACATCGTTCCGACTTACATACGTCCCCTAGTTACAAACGGACACTTAGAGGGCGTGGCTGACATTCAACACTGAGTCACACCCCATGATAACCAAGTGCCAGCATGCCACAGCTGCACATGAGATACAGAACGTTAGGTGAAATCTTCTAAAAAAGGGCAACAAACAAACAGACAGCAAAACAAATGTAACTGTTCCCAACATTTTTTTTTGCTGGAATTACATTTAATGAATATACCTGTTCTGACTTACATACAAATTCAACTTAAGAACAAACCTACAGCCCCTATCCCGTTTGTAACCCGGGGACTGCCTGTATATATATATATATATATATATATATATATATATATATATATATATATATATATATAACTTAAAATGTAGTTTTTCCTGCAATAGTTCAGCAATATTTACCTGAAAAAGGACAATATATTATTTACTAATTTATACTTTATACATAGTAACATGAAACTAAATGAAATAGGTACTGCCACCACTATTATCTCAGACACAGAAATGGACAGGAGAAATCCTTGTAACATGGAACTTCTGTTTTACTGAATTCCTTTCACATTGTGGAACACTGGTAACCACTAAGCATGGCTGTACTGGGAATAAAGAAGATCAGCCATATAAAGTGCACAAGCTCACATTGCCGAGAATGTGTGGTGAAACCACATGACATGGTCAGTAGCTGTGTAAACTATGACCTCATGTACATTGCAATGCTTCCAAGGGATAATACCTCTTTAATACAGCCTGCGAGCATGCCACAATATTTCTTCTCATAAATTCTTATATTAAGTGAGAAAAAAAGCTTGTGTGTAAAATCTATTTTCAATATCCTATACAATGCATATCCTATTTAGCCATAGAACTAAAGGCGACATTTATGAAACTTGACGCCTCAACACAATTTTTCACAACTTTTTTCCTGTGTAAAATGCGCCTGATTATGTGAAAGTGGGGAATGTGCAGGCATAAATACCACCTAAGGTCTGAGGCACCTCACATCTGTGTATTTGAGATACAGCAAGAGCCAGCACACCACAGATCTTGCTGAGACTTGTGGTGCAACATACAAGATCACTACCATAGTTTCTATTCACTGACATGCTATTCTTATTTATAGCCTGCTGTGATGAGTTTGTAATCACTGATAATACTATCAGCTAACTCCGTAAATACACAATTGAGAACGGGATTTATGGTAGATGCTGTATTGATTTCATTAATTTATATTATTAAATTTTAAATCAATTCTAGATGATATAAATCAAATACATTTTATAGGAGATTATTTTATCTTTTTGGGATCATACATCATTTTATATAAATTGTATATTATATAATTTATTATGAAATTTATAGAATTTAATTTTATATAGTTTGATAATTATCATAAATTACTTTTTATTATTTTAATGGTGTAAGTTAAGAAATAAGGGCCATTTTTTGGCCTAATGGATAATCTACTTCCATTATGACAACTCAGGCTCAGGCAGATCACATTGAAATAGGTCTGCCTGTTCGAGCAGTAATGCGCCTAGTTTTGCCGAGCCATGTTCATAAATGTGTCTAATAGTAAGAATGTGGAGCGACACGTCCCCACATTTTTGGCACATTACAAAGTGTCAGGTCAGGTGCACAATGCGCCAAACATGTTCATTCGACGTGCCATACATCGGGAAATTAGGCGTATTAATCACTTTTGGTGCATTTAATGCCAGAATATTAAAACTGACCCCTTCATTACTATCTCCCAAAATATTTTTAAGTGACAAAATTGAGTTTCTACAGCATTATTATATAAATCTTATCAAATATGGACTGGAGGGAGGGTTGGGGGACATACTGTTGGTGCAGTCTGTGCGGCTGCACAGGGGCTCAGTAGGTGAGAGCACCCACTGTCACCTTAAAGGAGTATGTCCGTCTTATTGATAAGCCTTAAAGAGGTGGTCTTACCATGCTATGTCACAGAGCCACAGAAAGCTTCAGACTCACATTTCCTGGTTAGGATGTGGGTGGTTCTACGCAGTGATTTTCATAACAGATCTGCTAATCTCAGCTATTTCTGTTACAGTGACATGAGTGCAGGAGGTTTATAATCTATAGTGCGCAAAGCTACAGAGCTCTAAAGGGTTATAACTTGTCATGAAGTTAAATAAACAAGCTTCTGTGCAAGAGATAAGACTCGGCAAGGAGTGACTCATCATGGTTGGATGGCAGCCTATAGCAATCATATGAGTAAAAGAACAGGCGTAGGTTGTCAGTAACTAAGAGAAATCTTATTTATCTTTCTCTATCTCCTGAACAAAGCAAAATCAAAACAGTAATGTATTTGATAATAGTCTTCATTTACCCTTTCCTTCATATTAAAAGCTAATCTTTGTAGTGAGAAAATTAAACATGTAGGCAAAGGTAAACAATGACTATTACCTAATACATTGATGTTCTAATTGTAGGTTCTTACACAAGCTTCTCTAGTTCTGACCCTCTTTCTGCTCTAGCAGTGGCCGGACTGGTGACCTTACTCCCTACTGTGTCTTATCAGCAGGACAGTGCTTGCTTCTCACTCTTTGATTTTATCTTTCTACTGAGGGAAAACTTTAACCTTTAGAGTTTCTGACCTTATAGTAACCTGTAACAGGCTCAGCTGGGAACAAAAACTAGCAGAGATGAAACGTCAGTCACTGCTGTAGACCCTCTCATAGCCTGCACAGAAAGTGTGAGCCTGGTGAGGCTGAGAACAGTTAGATGGAACAACCCCTGTAAAGCATATTTATGTTGTATATTAGACTCCAGATCAATGCTTCAATTTCATGCCTAACAATTAATGGTGGATGGTTAGTTAGATCTAAAGGGGTGCTCTATAATGGGGTGTTAGATAAAAAGGTGTCCATACGCTGTTCTTGCACAGGGGTCCTCAGCTATCTGTGTCCATCACTTCACATGGACTTAAATAGTTCCCATTTAAAGGGGTTTTGCCACGATTTCATTTCATTCTTCCTGTATCCAGCTCTTCAGCTCTGTGTGCTCAGAAGGAGGCGTGTATGATTTGCTTGAGTTGCCTATCATGTGACTCAGCAGGAGGACATCACCAGGCCTTTTCTCTCTCTAGTGAAAGAAAGGTCCATTTATGTATAGAATTGTAAGTAGCTACACTGCAGCACAGAGGTAACATTTTTGCTTGACAGCATAAGGGTCCTTGGTTCAAATCCCTGCAGGAACTTAACCTGTGGCTTTTTTTTCCTCTTTATCAATGCACCTAGCTCAATAAGGGTTATTTTTTTTACTTATTTGCACTGTTTGACTTATTACTAACTAGTCCAAAGGACAGGAGTAGTATGACAGCACCTGGGGTTTGAACACTCAGTAGCTGCCTGACAGGAGAGGTGATGTCTGAGCATGTGCGACCAGGACTGAGGAGCTCACAGCCCTCGTCGTATCCCCTTGAGATGAGCTGTAAACAATGGATCACTAAAGTAGCAGCTAAGACAAAAATGGTCCATAATTTTTAATAATGATCAACGGTGAAAATGTTTATTATTTAATTTTCAAACTTCCCACATGAATTTTACTTGGAGGCAAAACCCCTTCAACTCAGTACTAAAGCTCCCCTAATGGCAGCTCCAGGTGGACATATAAATTTGTAACAAACAACAGAGCTCCGACTTTCATATTAAATTAATCAGCGTTAACAAATTGAATCATACAAAGTAATCTGATTACAATTTACTGTAATAAATATGACTAATCCTATGCAGGTGTATGTGGGTTGATTCATTTAGCTTGTATTATAGCTATTGGTGTTTGGATTGAATTGTTTTTAGTTTTATCTTAAATGATAATTTCCATACATAACATTCATACGACTATAAATTTACCAATGCGTTTAGTCTTGTGGTAAAATATTGAAATATGTTCACTGCTATTTCATGTACCTATTAGAGCTGAGGCTCATCATCGCTCAAAAAGAAATAAGTGTGTACGAACAGTATTTAAAAAGAAGACTTTTTTGGGCTTTGATGCTCTGAAGTGCGATTCATTACTTTTATATATCCCTAGTTTATCAGTTACAGCAGTTTCTTTGATTTGCTATAAAGCAAGAAAAAGTGCAGAATACATGGAATCCTTATAATGATGAGTCTGTGAGATGCAGTAACTGAGTGAGTCTTTTAAAGTAATCTTAATAAAAGCCTTACATTGCCTATTGATGTAACTGTAATTCCTTATAACACAACAGGCTTTTCTTTTTTAAGCACAGAAAGAACGTTGCACATGTGGCTGCAGGATATTTTGGAGGTTGTCTATGTGCCCATGCTCGGTGGGAATGCAGTCTCTTACACAGTATGTGGACTCTTACAAACAGAGTGGTAAGGAGGATTATGAGCAGCATATTTTTGGATGTTGAGAATTTCAATTCATCTTTATAATAGAAGGAAAGACGAGACAGCAACTGATGGAGCACAAAAGCTTTTCAAAGAACTGAAATTCTAGGAGGCTAAAAATACAATAGCTCTTATGACTGCGATGGTAGAAAACGCTCACATCCTTAAACTGAATATGAAAGTGACTATACATTTTAAACCTCCTTTCAGACATTAAAAAGTCAAATTTTCTTTCCCTGGTGGTAATGTGTTTTGCAAAATAGTTACCTGTTTCTGCTCCTCTCCAAGTCCATCCCACATTGAGGCTACTATTTTGGAAACTTCTCCAAAGGTAGCATTTGGATTTTGGCCTTTGATGGCTGCTTGTGTGTCCCGGAAGAATAGTGCATAGGCCGACACTGGCTTCTGGGGCTCATTTGGATCCTTCTTTTTCTTCTTTTTTGGTGTTTTTGGCTTCTTCCCAATGTCTGGGGCTGGCCGTTTCTCAGCACTATTTATCTGTAATAAAATAACAGCATATTATTTAATTTATAGTAAAAATGATTAGCAATAGCGAAAAAAAAGAGGCGCTGCCACGGTAGTTTTAAGGCGCATTAAATGATTATATAATGTGCCCGAATGTATGAACCAGTCATAAATCTGGCATGTGGTATGTCTTGCATAGCATAGCATATATTAGGTGCATAACTTAGGCGCATAGCATATCTTAGCTACATAGCTAGCAAATTTTAGGTGCGTAACTTAGGTGCATACAAATGTGCCGTCCCTGGTGCAAACTGCACCTAGTTTTGGTGTACGACTGTTCATACATCTATAGAATAAGGCTACAACATTTTTGTGGCGCAAAATACACCAAAAAGATATTGCAGCCAAAATCTGACATGTCACCCAAAGACTTTTTTAGGAATACTATTTACAAAGTTGCTTGATTTTGCACTTGAAGCAAATGAGCAATAAAATCACTGCAAAAGGTCCATGTTTTTAAAATCTAAACAACAGGCTAAACATTAAACACCCAAATAGATAATGTAGAAACATAAGCCAAAAACATTAAAAGGTCAAAAAATATTTATCGAGTACATCATAAAAAAACATTCGGCACAGAAAAAACAAGAGCCACAATGAAAGGGTACTCCCATCTCATTGATTAGCTTTAAACATGAAGGCAAAAATAAATAAAGCCTATTGGCAAATACATTGCTGTTCTGATTTTGCTTCATTTGCTTCAAGAGCAGTTCTCTTAGTTCTTGTATACACAAGCTTCCCTAGGTCACTGATCACCTCTCTCTGCGTGATAGCTCAGGCACTGTAGTTTTTACCCAAGGTGCAGCTTTCTATCTTAGTCTGACACTTGTACATTTTAAAAAACTCTGTGCATGTTATATCTATATCCCCTGAAAACCTCCTATATTGATGCGGGGAATTGCGTTGGGTTGATGTTGAATGTTTTTTGTTGGTTTTAGGGCAGGAATTAATAGGGAATAGCCTCTGTAGGACGCAGCAGGTCCTCTGCTGTTCAGGCAGGGTATCATAGGGTTCTGATAGGATGTAATATTAAGACCCTGATAACCACTGGATATGGAAGAATAAAATCGGTGATATGTCCTCTCCCTCCCACCTCTCTCTGCTCTAGCAGCTCTGACCGACATAGTAGTTACTCTCAGCTATGTCTTATCAGCAGAAGCTTGTTTATGTTTCTTACTGACAAACTTTAAATGAAACCTGTCACATAGATTATGGCCCCCTTGCTGAAGACAGCACAAGCTAGTGTCAGACATGCTGTTTCCAGCGCTGTGCCCCTGATTCTGTAAGATGCTGTAGTTTTAGAGCATTTACCCCTCACATCTTATTCATGAGTAGGTGTGAGCCCCGCCCACAAACGGCTAGCCTCGCCCACTGACAGTTATTCACATGTTTCTACCTATTCAAAGTAATAGGTTTGTCAGTTGAGGTGGGCGGGGTAAGACTAAGATGGGCGGAGTTTGAAAAAAAACTGACTCTTTGAATGACTCTTCGAATGACTCTTCTGGCTGAAACCTGCAGATTTGAGCATTAAATACTCTAAAACTCCAGCATCTTACAGAATAAGGGACACAGCACTGGAAACAGCAGTTCTGACACTAGCTTGTTCTTCCCTCAGCAAGGGGGGCATAATCTATGTGACAGGTTCTCTTTAACCCTTTAGAGCTCGGTAACCTTGTGTCCTGATGTTAAAACCTCTCCATCACCAATGTCCCTCTAACAGGCTCAGCTAGGAACAGGCTCAGCTAGGAGTTGAAATGTTAGTTATTGCTATAGAACTACCCACTGTCTGAGCAGGAAGTGGGAACCTAAAGCTGCAAAGAGCTGGCTCTGTGCAACTGCCAGATGGGAAAGCACCATTCAATATGAAGGAAAGTGCACATTTATATCATATGGTAACAAATATTCATTATGCCTCTGAAAAAATGAAAGTATTGTAGTCATATAAAAAATTCTCCCTTAAAGAAGCTTATAATACATATGACAACAGGACAAAATGTAAGTCAAATAACCATACCCATATCCTAACTTTAAACCGTCACCGGTGGCAACCCTATACACGGTTCGCATTACATTCCTCAGGGGGAATCCTCTATATAAAATTGACTATATAAAGCTGGAGACAAGGGCATGGCCCTGGACAATTATTTGTAGTAGTATCTCTGGTTCTGTTTATGCTGAGTAATCTAACGTGAAACGTGCATAGGGGCAGCACTGATGATGATTTAAAGTTCAGATATTGGTAAGAATATTTGACTTATGCTATGTCCTATTGTTTTATGTATTATAACCTGTAAGATAAGTGAGAGGGGAAATGTCCATCTATTATACATTCTCATATTAAGAAGCATACAGGAATCTCGTTCCTATATGATATACAAGTCCATTTTATTCCAGCTTAATTGTGGCATTTGTTTGGATAACTTCTTGTCCTTAATGGGGTTGTCTCACTACAAAGATAGGCTTTCAACATGTTGGGATCACTAAAGGAAGATGTTTTCCAAATATATTGCGTTGTTCATTTCTTTTGTTGCAGGAGCTACAAGTAATTTTATCACCTTCTGTGCTCTCTCTGTTTCCCCAAGTGACCGACCTGTGTACTTCTCCCCTCCTGCTGTTTGTTCTATCTGATAGTAGGGAGTGAGAGCTTGTTTGTTATCTGATCTTTCAGACAAAAGACAGTAATTACTACTGTTTACATAAACTCAGAAGCTTCCCTGGTCCTGACAGCATGAGATTTATACATGGAGCTCATATGCTAATTACAGACCGCCTGACCAGGAAGTGACAGAGCAAAGCAGCATTATTTCATTCATGCATCCTATGAAACTTTGAGATGAGACAACCCCTTTCATGTCTATTTATTATGTATTTAATTAAGATTTTTTGACCTCTTGATGTTTTTGGCTTCTGTTTCATTTATCTATTTTAGTGTTTAAAGGGGTTTTGCCATTTGGTAAAATCCCTTCTGAGGCTTGCTTCAAGCTTGCTACAAGCCAGCCTCGGAGAATCGGGGAGATAGCTCCCCATGCACAACTCTGCCCCGTGACAGTGGAAGCTCTGAATATAGCCGGGCACACTTTTTGTATTCTATTGGGGGGTATTCTTATACTCTTTATGCCCAGCTCTTTGTAATAGTTTAGTTTTACCAGTTGCATATTCATAAGAGATTAAACATTGCATATCTTGTTTTTCTTTTTTATTTAGGTTGTGTCTGTAAAACAGATTCCCATTCCATTTTTTCTGCTATATGTTATTAGGATTGATGTCTATTTAGTGTGCTTCACTATGATGGATATGCAATATATTTATGGAACATAAATTTCTACATAGCACAGCACAGTCATTTCAGAAGTATTTACTTCCCATTATTTATGATGTTGTCTTGGTCATTATTTATGTCATTCGGTTCTGTTTTGTTATGATACTATATATCTAAACTGTAAAGCATTATAAATATTTTATAATAGTTGCCCAGCTCAAATTAACAGGTTATGGTGGATTCATATGGACCACTAATATATCATAACATAGTCCTGGCATTTTGTCTCACATGTGCATGGACAACTTGAAAAAGATCCAGGCTTGAAGACAACTGTTCACCTCACTTATATGTCCTATGTCACTAATGTTGACAATGTGAGTAATATTGAGGCACACATGGGAGGATATGAGGACATGTGACAGTTGTATTTTTCAACCTTATCAACTATGTAACTGCGTAAATATAACTGCAATTATAGCAGTATTCACAACCAACAAATTATTTTAGTGGCTGCCCGCCCTAAATAAATCTGCAGACTCTTCACATAAATGACTGGTAAAATAAATAAGAACAATGTGGCAAGACTTAACTTGAATACAGAAAGTTGGAGATACATCTAAGAGCAATCTGTAGATATTTCTCATATTAGCACTTCATATTCCAACCCTTTTATTTCTAAAGCAGGTTACAAAATAAAAGCACTGTTCACTGTTATGCCAATACTCCATTTTGTCATGTTGACTTTTTGTAGCAAATAATGTGTTGTATTGCCAAAACACTGGATTAACAGGGGTTGTACCACAAAGGCATTTCATGCCTGTTTTTTCCTGATTCAGCTTTCAGTGTGTTCACATGAGAGCATGTATGATTTGTTTGAGCTGCGACCGAGTAGATTTGACATTACAATGCCTGTCCCCACAGTGTGCTCACTCTGGTAAAACAAAATGTCTGTTTATGTAAAGAGCTGTGAGTAGCTACAATGTAACTGAGTGGTTAGCACTTGTGCCTTTCAGAAAAGGTGTCCTAAGTTCAAATCCCTGCAGGAACCAAACGTGTTTTTTTTCTCCGATTGAGGTTTCTTTTTTCTTATTTGCTTTGTTAGACTAATTACTAAAGAGTACAGGAGTAGAATGACAGCACGTGCAGGTGAACACTTGCTCAGCAGTGAGTGTGTGTGATTACTAATCATGGAAGAGACCGAGAGTAGCTGCCTGAAAGGAGAGGTGATGTTTAAATATGTGCAGAATTTTTAATAATGATGAATGGTTAAATTGTTTATTACGGTATTTAATTTTCAAGATTCCCACATCATAGTTACTTCATGGTAAAACCCCTATAAGGATAGCAAACAGTGTTTTTATACACTAAACATATTCACACTGGACCACAGATGGTAATGGACAAACAAAAATCTTTGGAAAAAATGTTCCAGCAGATGCAAAGAATTCCTTTAAAATATTTATTATTCATTGAATCTCACTGCTTTAGATAATTTACCTACAGTGTTTAACGCTAGACATGATAATGTTAAATCAAGTCACTCAAAATTTTAGTATGTGAATGAAGCCTTGGGATGGGTCCACAATGTGTAAGCCAAAATCAGGAATGAAACATACAATGAGAGAGAGTATATGGAACCTGGGAAACAATCCGGCACCAGAGACTCCACTGTATTAATGGTTAAAAATCCAAAAACAATTATTTGGGTATAATTTAAAACTACATAAGACTGTACTATGCCACCTTGGATACACTTAGACGTTTAGTTATCCACCTTAACTCCTTAACGACCGCCCACTGACTTTTGACGTCGGCTGGTGCAGGTCGTTCATCTGCAGTGACGTCTTTTGACGTTGCTGCAGACATTGGAGTTTGCGGCTTCGGGCGCCGCAGCTGCGCTGGGATCGGGGCTGCACTACAAAGCTCTGATCCCAGAGAATCTCCTGCGAGCACCAGGGAGCGGGGGAACAGATGCGCAGTCAGCCCTGGGGACCTAGAGTAGCCCCAGGGCTGTCCATGTAACAAGCCAGTGACCAGGGCAGACTGTGTGCTGTCCTGATCACTGCCTGTGTCACACTGACACTAATTAGAATGTAATAGCATATATGAATGTGCTAATACATTACAAAGTGTAAATAAAAAAATGTAACACAGTTCTCCCTTCATGGGATTTAAAAAAAAAAGTGAAAAACAAAAAAAAGTGTAAATAAAACGAATAAAAAAAGAAATAATAAAATAAAAATAAATATTTAATAAAAAATAATTGTGCATATATTACACACACAAAAAAACCTACACATATTAGGTATCCACACGACTGTAATAACCTGTAGAATTAACCTAACAAGTTATTAAGTGTGAAATGTGAATGGTGTTAAAATAAATAAATAAATAAATAAAAACAAATTCTGCAATTATTTATAAGCGAATTTAAACTATTCTCCCATAAAGTACAACTTGTCTTGAATAAAAGAGGCCTTATACAACTGCGTCATTGAAAAAATAAAAAAGTTACAACTGTTGAAACGCAAGGAGGCAAAAACTAAAAAAATGTACTGGTCATTAACTACTTTTCAGGCGTTCGGCTTAAGAGGTTAATCATTACGCTGTGTATCAAAGGTTAACCAACTTTTTTTGGCTTACTATCTACGCTCGAATTTTGGTGATTTATTGGCACAGATTTTGGCACAGTGTCGCCCTGACCACTTATTCCATGAGGTTCTGCCTCATTTTTGCTAAATCATGACCCCAGTGTTAAGCAGTGTGCAAAAGTGTTTTAATAAATGTGCCTGTGATATCCTGCACTAAAAATGCACTGTAAGACACTTTTTTGGTGCAACCACAATAAGAAATGAGATTTGTAGTGTGAAATAGAATAAAGTAAACTGATTTCATGAGCTTGTGCTGGACCCTCATCTGGTTGCATGTACATTGGTCCAATTTTATAGTAAATGTAAAATAATATATTTTGTGTCAAATTGAAGGAATTACCAAGATTATTTAGTGAATGCTTTTTAAAATAAGTCCTTGCATTAATGCAGTCCAAATCAATTATTAAATAAAGAAATATTTTGACCTAAATACAAGACTGATTTACATTCTGAACTATTTCTACACAACCTATATCTTCCCACTAATATATTACATGGAGCAAAAATAAAACAATAAATTTCTCTTTGGTGAAAATGAAATATTATTGTAATCTCTAACAATTACCTGTTCAGAGACATATACACTAAAATAAAAAAAATTAGCTTTAACAATGGGCATATTTTCCTGAGACATGTTTCTACATGTGATAGCAATTTGAGAGCAATTATATTAAAATGACTTATTTATATGGAAATAGTGATCTGACTTGCAAGCACAAAAAATTATTTCCATTGAATATTTTATGCCTGAAGAAAAATGTATTATGCAGACACTGGGTATCATTCATGGTAACAATTGTGCCTTTTTGTTTACATTTTGTCTGTGGTCACATAAAACTGGTGCTAGAAGTTTCATACTACTTGTAATAATGTAAATGTAAAACTTAAAACAGTATTATGCCAGAATAAAGCCAGAAGTTCTCTAATAGTTTGCAGATGTTATAAAATGTAAATGTGTATATTTATCATTGTACAAAGACTCTTTGCAATATATCATCGTTCCTTTGCTGGCATTTGCATTTTTACAAACTTTTTGAATATGTCTCGGCATAGATGTTGTAAATTGAACAGCAAACTGTTTTTGCTCACATTGATACTTGTTAAAATATTCTATTGATTTATTGGCTCCTAAAAAATAAAAATTGTGGGATATTATGAAGATTTTGGTTTTATGCATAAAACCATTAAAGGCTATGGAACCTCTTTCACATAGAACAAATTTTTACAGGTTAGTGGTTACCTTTAATTAACAAAAAGTTGCATTAAAGGGGTTGTCTCACTACATTGATTCATCTCACCTCAGTCCTGTTTTCTTGGTTTCATTTTGAATTCAGGGGCATGTTTACTGGCTTCTACTAGGCTGCAGTAGAAGCCAGGTCTGTAGCTATAGCAACCAGTGCTGGCAGCCTATCATGAGAGATTGAACAGGTCTGTAGCTATAGCGACCTGAGGAGCTGATGCAGCCCATACAAGAGGGGATATCTAGGAATAGGTAGGACACTATTAATGGACATATATTGCAAATTTACTTTTTTAACATAAAGAGCAATTCTTATAGTGAGACAACCCATTTAAGCTTTAGGCTACAATTTTTTTCCCTTAATTTATTTTCGGACCCTCAGATTTGCAGTTTGCAACCTGCTCCTAGTTTTAGACTTTTCTCATGTTTATTATTTATTTTTTTCATGATAAAGCACCAACAAATTCTGTAGCACTGCACAAAGATTGTTAGAGCTCATAGTACCCATTGGTCATAGTACTCAATGGTCATAGTGCTCATTGGTCACAGTACTCATTGGTAACAATCAGTATGTGTTAAAGTGTGGGAGAGAACTAAAGAACCTGTTAAAAACCCATCCAAACATTGAGTTTAGCCTTTGTTGAATTTAAATTTAGGACTTTAAAGGGTCGTTCACGCGGCTTATTGCAAGGACGGATTGCAGCCGTATTGCGCGCCGTACTGTGCTGCAATACGGCTGGAATCCGTCCCAGCCATTACGGTAATCCACAGTTCTCATAGAGAACTATGGATTCCGTCACTCCTAACCGGTCGGCGAATCCGCCGGGCGGGGAGAAAATGACATGTGAATTATCCCGGCGGGATACGCGCCGTGGATAATGAAAGTCTATGGGGCCGGCGGGCAGCGCCCCCGCCCCGCCCCTTACTCAAGGCGTTATTGCAGGCGAAATCCGTCCCGCAATGACGGCTTGAATAAGCCGTATGAACCAGCCCTAACTCTGCAAGACAACACTATTAATCACTGTGTCACCTTACGCTGTGTTTATGTGGACTTGTTACTCCCAGTAATACATGCTAGATGCCAGTTCTGGGTAACCAGAATGCTGTTGCCTTCACTGTCCTTTTGTACTAGCATAACTTCTAACTGTGCTGATTTATCTTTATACAACCCATGAGGGATCTCCTTTCCCCTGTGCTGACAGACCATTATTTATTATTTATTTCCTCCTCCTTCCTCTGAGCTCTGTGTGCTTCTCTCCTGATCTAAATAGTACAGTCTGTGTGATCTGCCTCCCCTAAAGATTTGGATGCTTTCCAAATTTCCCACACTCGCTGTTCGCATCCTCTTGGTGTTTTCTAACAATTAGATTAAGTGGGAGAGCGGGAAGAGTCGCAGCCAGGAGAAGCGAGTTGTTAGATCTATGTCAGAAACAGCAGGACAACCAGCTATGTGAAAGGGTTACACACACGCCACACCAGCAATGCTACTATTAAATAATCAACAATTAAAAAGAAATCAGTGCACAGATGCCCATAGATTTTAACCCTTTAACTACCAAGGAGATAAAGTATAGGGGTTTTTAACAAAAAGCTTGCGTAATATAAGAAACATGTTTTTGTAGATAGTAATAAATTTCAGAGCATGGGTACTGTCTATGCACGTCCCGTTTCCGAACGGGATCGGACTGTATTTTGTTATTCTTTGATTTGTATTCATGCCGGAACAGGTACATTTATTAAATGTAACGACAGCAATATATATATTTTAATTTAATTTTGGATAGTGCAGGGAAGGATTAAGACCCTTTTTACAATTGTTTTGCTGTCTTTCCCCTTTTAGAAATTTAAACCCCAAAATTTTGTCTCTATGTGTGCTGTGGGATGTGGGACTTTGGTTTTCCACAACGGATCCACCAGCAATTTAAACACATGGAAAACCACACCATTTCAAATTTTTTACCCGGTCATGTGGCATGCTGGCACTTGTATTTCACAGCCAAACCCCATACCACCTGTACTAATTGTATGGGATGTTTTATAAGACTAATTTTTTCTGGGGCAAAAAGGAGTGGGAGAGGGGAGCAGTAAGAAAAAAACAGCCGTGTTGGGGGCCTTACGCAAGACCGTGCGGCTGGTGAGACTGTTTTTGCCAGTGTAAAAAAAAGGGTCCAGTGCAAGGCAGGTAGGTGGGAGGAGGGTAAAAAGACTGCTGTCCCGGGAAGACCATGGACAGAGAGGGGTTTTGGGCGGCCCCCCGTTATTTGGGTGTGAATCAGTGTGTGATATCAGCATGCCACAACCCATAAGTCTCTGTTTGTAAGTAGGAGACAGATGTAAGTCAGAATGTTATAAGTTGAGGATTGCCTATATTAAATTAGAACCCAAAATCTTAAATCTTTAAAATCAGCGGGAAGCCTTAGGATTTTTACAACATGACTTTGTGTATCTGTAATCGAGTAGAGGGTGAGGGAAAGCTGTAAATGGCACTTTTTAGTTATTTTTAACCCATGTACAATCTCCAGTCACTCCAGTCACAGAGTTGATGTGCCATTGATTGTCACATTTAGGGAGACTATTGTTAATTTCTACTAAAGAGTGAGTAAATGAACGCACATCTAATCATATTCTGTGCCTAATCAGGACATTTGTCAAATCCATGACTCTTTACTGACATCTGGATCTCAGAGATTTTTGGTCTCTTTACTTCTGGTGATGATATGTGCATGTACAACAGATATAGACACAACAGGCATGAACTCTAAACATGCTGAAATTATATTTAAGTCGGGTTTTCTGTGTCTCAGTGTATGGCTAGATCTAACTTTTAGTCACAAATATGAATCTGTATGCATATTTCATAAAACCATGTGCTTATAATTGAATGAGGACACCCAAGACTATGTAGTGTTGGGTACTACTTTCAGAAAATATGTTGACATGAAGGTATAAGGGCATGTCCCCACGGCACGGGTTCTCGGCTGGTTTTTCAGGCGGTTTGCGGTTTTGCAGATCGCCTGAAAAACCGGCTGAAAATGAGCACAACGGGCTCCTATGGAAAACCCGTGCAGCAGTCCCCACTGCACGGGTTTTCCGCCCGGCGGTTTATCCACTCACAGGCTGCCCGTAAAACATTGATCATGCACAGTCTGGTTTTCGGACGGAATATGTGCATGTCAATCTGAAGGGGGAGGGCTTTTCATGGAGATGAGCCCTAATGTCTTATTTGTGCTTGCCATTAGTGTGAAAATTGTCCTGAACTCTTTAACTCCTTAATGCAGCAGCTATTTGAGATCTTGATGCATCCTTTTTTTTTGCATTAGTGCATTATTTTTGTGTCCATGTATGTGTATTAAGTTGTGTATTAAGTTATATGTTTACAACTTGATAACAAAGGGCGCTTTTTGTTGTTTTTGCTTTGATTTTTTTTTTTTAAACTTTACTAAAACGCTTATTACAATTTTTTTATATGCCCAGCAGTGGACTTGAACATACAATCCTGTGATCATTTACATAATACACTGCATTACTTCAGTATCGTATTGTAGCAAATGGACTTTGGAAAGAGTCCTTAAAGGGGTTTTCTCACCATACAGTTTTACAGTTTATAGCTAGCTTTTCTTTCACTCTGGTCTTGTCAGATTGTGGGTGGTTCTATAACAGTGTTTAGCATATTTAGTGTCTCTGTAACTATGCATTTCAAAGAGCATTGCAGGAGAGTTAATCTTCAATAATCAAAAGATAAAGGTGCTGTGAGGAATGAAAACAAAAGCTTATCTATAAACAAAAGCTAATCTTGTTAGAGATAATTAGTCTGCTCACATTTCGTTCTGTCCCTGCTCTCTTCAGGTAGCAAAGATATGGATAAAATCTCTCTTATCTCCTGACTAAGGTAAAATAAAAAGACTAATGTATTTGGAAAAAAGTCTTTAGTTACCTGTGCCTACATGTTGAAAGCTAATCTCTATAACGAAAAAAAAAAAACCTTTAAATAGTCAGAGAAACTGGTGACATGGAAGATAATGCCAAGCACTGCTGTGGGTTAGTTGGTGCAGTGTGATAATCTATAAGCATGATGGCAATGGAAATGAGGACTGTCCTCTTCATAGATGAGTCCCGTTTTAGTTTCGGACACAACGATAGTCAGAAATTGGTCTGGAGACCCCATAGACAGCACCTTGAAGAGGCTGTCACAAAGGAATATTACACTGGGATTTAGGTGTGGGCTGGCATAATGTAGTCTTTGTTTCAGGTACGCTAACAGCTTAGCATTACATTGATTTAGTTGTGAAACCAGTGGTATTGTATTTTTCCATTTTTTGCAACATGAAAACAACAGGCCTTATGTTGCTTGTGCTACTGTGAGTATCCTGTTTGGCCTAACCATGCTACCATAGCCTGCATTGTCTGCAGACTTATTTCCCATCAAGCGCATCTAATAGATCATTGGTCAATAATTGCAAAAGGAGATGTGTGCAGCCAGTCTTGCTGATGTGTGTGCCCATGAGCATTCAGCATACCATAACACTTTTCAAGCAACTATTACTAACCTCACTGATAGCATGTCAAAACATGAAAGTGCATGTATTTCTGCATGTGGTGCTCATACACGATAGTGAAAAATCAAGATGTTTTTAAGATTTTTTTTCTGTTTTTATTATCATATCAGTCTAATGATTTCCATAATTCCAATACTTTTCCCTCTGTAATTTCAGTGTTGAGCAGCTAATATAGTGTTGAGCAGCATATATTAACCAGATATTCACAGATTTTTTTACTATTTCCTTCGTGTTTGCCAATGTGTCTCTGTGTAACTATTATAATCATGCTTACATCGCCTATTTGGAATATTACACAAAGGAAAGGCACTATTACACTTATGTCACAAAACCTTTTGACAGCATACAGGCACACTATTCTTTAAAAAAAAATATTTCCAGCTACTAGAACATGTAGGGAAAGGGAAATGAAGCCTATTATTAAAAACATTGCTTTGTTGATTTTGCTTTGGTCTACAGACAAAGAATATTTTATCTCCTTTTACAGCCCACAAGTTTCTCTGGTTACCAACCATATCTCCTCACTTCTCCCTGCCCTCTCTTATCTTTTATTGCTCAAAGCTGCTGTCAGTTAGTCAGTCCATCCATAGTTAGTCACTTCCTGCAGAGTCTTATCACTAGCAATGGCCTTTGTTTACTTAACTAAATGAAAAGCTTTCCCTCTTAAAAGGGTTTTGCCATGATCTCATTTCATACCTTCTACATCCAGGAGGGTGTGTGATTTGTTTTAATTGCATATCATGTGACACAGCAGCATGACATCACCAGGCCTTTCCTCTCTCTAGTCAAAGAAAAGGCCTGTTTATTTAAAGCATTGTCAGTAGCTGAGAGGTAATGTTTTTGCTTCACAGCACAAGAGTCCTAGGTTCAAATCCCTGTAGGAACCAAAACTGTGTTTTTTTTCCCTCTATATCAATGCACATACTTCATTGAGGTTTCCTTTTTATTTATTTGCACGATTTGACTAATTACTAAGGAGTACAGAGGATGGGAGTAGAGTGACAGCACCTGTGGGTGAACACTCATTAGCTGCCTGAGAGGAGAAGTGATGTCTGAACATGTCTGACCAGGAGTGAGGAGCTCTCAGCCCTGGTCATCTCCCCTGGAGTCGAGCTGTAAACCATGGATCTCTAAAGGAGCAGCTATAACAAAAACTGTGCAGAATTTATAATAATAATGAATGGTGAAAATGTTTGTTATTTCATTTGCAAGCTTCCCACGTCAATTTTGCTTCATGGCAAAACCCCTTTAAAGGCTCTTTAGCCTTGTCTACTACACTTTATAAATCTCCTGCAGTCCTTCTCACTGTAATAGGAAGAGCTAGAAACAGCAGAGCTATAGACCCACCGACAGCCTGAATAGGATATGTGAGTCTAAAGCTTCTGCATGGTGAGAAAACCCTTTTAAGTCATGCTGGGAGTTGTAGCTTCACAACAGTCCGAGTAGCACTGCTTGTTTCTAATAGCTGAAAATAAGAATTTGTAACAAAACTACCATACCTTGTTGTTTATAAAACACTTTTAGTTTGATAATTGTTGTTTTGTTTTACAGCACATATAGGGAAATATAACAATAGTTCTTTGCTATTTGTAATTATAGAATAAAATCCTGCTATACAACACTGTGAAAACTTGTCTCCTCTGACTAAAGTAAACAGAGTGCAATGTAGCATTTCATATATTCTGAGACTTTTATCTGAAGACTCAGCATTGCCTCAGGATGTATGCAAGATTCAACATATTTTTACATTTACATAGCTCTGAATTTTGTTTGGCACCAAAATCTTAGTACATACACGCCTAACATGGCATTGTTGTGGGAGACATATGTTTGCTCAAGCATATGTATCTTGTTCTTAGCTGTAAGGTCCTCAAATCTTGTTACTTTGTACCCTGCAGTCTTTCAATTACTTTCTCAGGTTTGTGTAGTCATATTTTTCCTTGCCTATGTTTAATCATAAGCATAAGCTTTTGTCCTTTACTGAGTTACCATTCCTGCATGACATATGGTGGAGGCATACGTTATTTACTATAGTAGCACAGAAAGAATGCTATAATTGCGGTGAAAATTAGAGCAATTGTGCAGAATAAATTGCAAGAAGGGTAAGCCCATGGAAAATGTCACAGTATTTGGATTGTAGACAACTAATTAAATTCTAACAGGATTCTATAGATCAGATCACTGCACAAAGAATGTAATAGTAGAAAATATTTCTGATGATGAATAACAAGAAAGCACTTTTAGAAAGTTACAGTGAAGCCTCCAACTTTACACATTTTTCACAAACTACTATGACAGTGAAAAATGTTCATGAGTTGGGACCTCAATGGAATGCCAGAATGATGACAGCCCAAGCAGTCTTCAAACCTTCAGCCCCTCGTGACTTACATTTCTGACATATTTGTTTTAGAAAATCAGGGCTCCAGGCTACCAAAAAAAGAGAATTCAAGCACCTTTAGCGTTTATATCTAAAAATCTCTAAATATTGCAGAATGAAGTCTCTACCCACCAGAGTGTTAGTAATGGTTCACAGTATCCAGAATTCCAAACTTAAAAATTTACTTTTATTTTCCTTCATTAAAAGTTTTGCACAGTATGTAAAAAGCTTCCCTCAGTTTCAATACTAAGAATCAAACAAGCTGGACCACGATAGGGTTCCATCTAAAAATAGCTAGGGAAGCATGTT
This sequence comes from Phyllomedusa bahiana, assembly GCA_025379985.1. NCBI lineage: Eukaryota > Metazoa > Chordata > Amphibia > Anura > Hylidae > Phyllomedusa > Phyllomedusa bahiana. The sequence goes on from JAODAL010001386.1 coordinate 104,771, forward strand.
GGAAATGCTGGAGAACACTCAACAAGGAATGGTTGACTCATGTATTGTGAGTAAGGCCAAGTCCACACAGCACGCGAAAACGGTCAGATTTGAAGCAACCCATAGACTTCAATAGTAAAAGCGACCTTTAGTCTACACAGTTAGGTTTTTTTACTGATCGTTTTCTGGTGCCGGCATATTTAGGAACATGGTCCTAAATATGCCACCATTTTGCTGTTAGTTTCCCATACAATCAATTGTATGGGCTGAAGGCAAAATAACGAGAACTGACCGTGGTTTTTGACAAAACAGTGACAAAAAACACAGTTGTGCATCAGACAAAAAACGGTTGACTATCGGATGTTTTTTGTCCAATGCTGTGTGGATCCAGCCTAAGGATAAGTCCAGACACCATGTAAAATTTACTCGTTGGATCCTCATCGGATTCTAGCATTGAAAACCCTGTTGGAGTATTTAATATGTATTTAGGTTTGATTTTTTCCCAGTGGATTTACAGTCAGAAACGAATACTATTCATTTTTATGTGGTCCAATACCACATACAAGTGTTTTGGATGTATTTTACCCATCTCCATTGACCTCAATAGTAATTTTTCCACGTGGAATACGACCAAAGAATGAACATGTTCTAAGTATTTCTATGTTTAAACTAAACAAAAACACGCATTTTATGAACTACAACGTGTATTTTCTATTGAGCTCAATGGGGATGTTTACTTTCTGTTTTGGACGAGTATCAGAACTACTTGTCATGTGGTTGTAGCCTTATTTGTAATTTTCCTACTCAAGCTTATTTTAAATGTTATATAATAGCGGTGAATTTGTTTCCATAAATATTTTGAAGTGGAATCCTACTTAAATTTTAGGATAAAAAATGATGAGGTATTTTTTCATGTTAGAATTCAAGTAAACAAATGGACCAGCGAAAACGGCATAAGATGAATGTGGAAATATAAAATCACCAATTTATTAGTGCCCATAGGCACAATATTAAAAAGTCCACGTGAGACAGGGTGACAAAAACATACCACTGACGCCTAAACACAAAAACAACCGATGCGTTTCGGGCACATCTTGCCCTTACTCATGTTAGGCTGATCTTTTAATGAAAGAAAATAAAACTTAATTTTTAAGTTTGGGATTTTGAACCCATTAACTACTTTAATTCTCTATGAGCATCTTTTGTTACTCTTCATTGCGCTATCCTACTGTTGTTTCTCCTGGAAACTTATAAATCCATTCAAAACTGACTTACCATTCCCAATAGGGTGCATCCTTACACACTCCCTACACACTTTCACACTGTCCAATCAGTGCTGACAATGACAGACTATGTAGGGACACAGCCTATTGACAAGGGAAATAGTGAAGTCAACATGTCAACTTAGTCATAGGGCTGTTTTCATGGAGAAACACAGAGACAAAGAGGCAGAAAGCAAGAAGCAGAGTGCAAGAGTCATGTTCAGTAACTGTAGGGTGAGCCCCAAGAATCGTCGCCACTGGTGGGCCTCAGGTACTCCATTCTGACACTACCCAAGAACCAAACGGTTGTGTTTAAATAAGATTTACACCTGAAAAAACTATGTTTAAATACCCTTTTAGGAAATTCTGAGTTAAAGAGATTTTTCCGCAAATGACTTTTATCACATATATGTGGGTTTGCTGGTGGACCCACTGCTAGGATCCCCATTGATCACTAGAATGGGGTTTCTTATTGTTCTTTATTGCAATCTACAGTCAGAAATTTTTTAATGAAGCAGTGATGAAGCAAGTGACACATCTCTATTCAAAGTCTATGGGTCTGATGAGTATAGAAGAGTACAATGTTTGATTGTCTTGGTCAATTCCATAGAGGTTCTTTTCTGGTGGTGCTGCATTTGAACTATACACTTGCCTTTTGTGTATCACCAGTTTATAAAGAATATGGGCCCCATTTATGAAAACTATCTAACCGTAAGACTGTCCTTGTTGCTCACAGCAATCAATCAAAGTTCCGCTTACACTTATTTTACTGCTCCGAAAGAATTAAAGCTGAGCTCTGATTGGTTGCTCTGGGCAACAAGGACAGTCTTACAGTTAGACAGTTTTCATAAATGGGGCCCTGTAAGTTCTGAGACAAATTTTCAATTCCCCAATATCTTTGGCAAAATGGTTTCTGTTTTGAGAAGACCACTCATATAAAAGACCTTTTACCAAAGCAATATGGTGGCCAATTCTAAAAGGCACCACTGTACATGTTAACACTTTTCCGTGACAGAAGAAGATGTGAACTTCTTCATACCTTAGCTGTATCTTCTACTTCATCTTCATGGACTGAACTAGATGGTGAAGGTGTTGCAGATTTGCTTCCTGGTGGAGATGGGGAATTGTGTGCAACAGTGTTCCCCCCAATATTTAAGCCAAGCTGAGCGCTGAGCTGTGACTGGTTAATTGTAGTCAGCTGACCATGCTGCATCATTGCCGTCTGTCGGATATTTTGAGTCTGGACTCTTTGTCTCATAGCTGCCATTTGTGTATGAGAAGAATACTGGTTCCTGTCTGGGTTCTGCAAATCCTGCATCTGAAAAAACAAAAACATCAATCCAGTAAAGTTTACATAATGCAAATGACAGAATAAGTGCACGTTTAATAATAGACTATAAAAAACTGATAATTCATGTCCATGTTACTTATTAGGATATAATAATTTGGTTTTAATTTGGAGGGGTAATTATTTGTATTGAAAGAGAACAGCAGACTCCCTTACTAGTATCAACTACATTTTGCTCTGAAACACTGTAGTGTTTCAAAGAACAGTAGATGGGAAAAAGCAGGGGCTGGTTGGCATTACTGTGACTTCTCCACATATGGCTCAAATTGATTGACAGGTCTTTTCCTATTTACAAATAAGGAGAGCTTGACCAATCAAGTCACGTCAGGTGGAGTGAAGCCAGAAGGAAGCCATCCAGAGAACACTTCTCCACATGTCCAGCTCATTTTTCTCTGAAACACAGTAAAGTATAGCTCCGTGCAATGAAGATGTCTGTCAGTGTATCATATTACCCATTGACAGGTCCACTGACAGGTCTTCTTCAAAATATATACAAGTCTTAAAATAACATTTACAAAAATAACCTTAATTATAATATTCCCACAACAATTTATTTAAGATTGGAAGGTGGTTGTAGATACACAAGAATTGGTAGCAGTAAATCCCCCAGCGAACAATCAAAACCAGTTATATGGTTGACTCATTGGTTGACCATTTCAATATCCCAAGTAGGGTATTAGGGCATATTAGTATTATACTTAGAAGTTCCCTGGAAAGTTGGTAGCAGGAAGTCCCTTTTGCTTTCTCTGACTTGCTCACCTCATTAGTAGATGGATAACCTTTATTTAAAACATAATATTTTCAAGCCAACTGTGATGTAGGTATTGATGTCTATTATTGTTGCTCAAATAGGTACCTGTTCGGTAAAACACTGGTTAGACTGAACTTGTGAAGAAAATAATATTTGGACATCTGACGCTTGATTTTTTTTTTAACCTTAAATCTATCCTTAACCCTAAGATGAGGTTTGGCGTAAGGATTTAAAATGTTTTTTCTGGGTTAACTTACTGTTCCCTGGCACTCTGTTTGGGTACCCAATGCACCATCACTTGCAGTCTGATATCCCATCCGATGTCCCTTCTAGTTACCATATTATAAGGGTTACCTCTAAGTTATGGGAACAAAAAGTGACTTCAGACCAGAAGTGACTCCACACTTACCATAACAGAGGGGTACGTTAAATTGTAAAAACTATAGCACACCATTGTTTTTCTTGTGAATTTCTCAGTGAGTTTGATGTGTTACATGACCCTCATCCCTTTGGAAAAAATTAATTTGGATCCAAAATGGCCAACTTCAAAATGGCCACCAAGGTCAACACCCATCTTCAAAAGTTTTTCCCCTCCTCTATACTAATGTGCCACAAACAGGAAGTTGATATCACCAACCATTCCCATTTTATTTAGGTGTATCCACATAAATGGCCCACCCTGTATTTTAACTACAATTTAGGGTTAGGGAGGATCTGAATCGAATCACTTAGATTCAGGTTGAATTTGACATTGACCCAAATCCAAGGCACAGTGTTAATGTCGAAGGTTATTCAAACTCCATATGCTTATATCTCAGCAAAAAAAGTGTAGGTCTGTCTTAACATGTATTTCTGGATTGTTTTTAAAGTTGGCAAGCATTCCTAAACTTTTCAGCCTGGAAATAAGGTCTTGGTAAGTCTTCTTTTAAAGCAAAGTAGATGCGTATTGCTTGAATCTTTTCCGAGGATTATACTAGAAATATTTGGCATCTGAGACACAGCACAGAAAGCTGATCAAGTTAAATAAATTTGTTCAAACCCCTGCGTCACCCAAATTCCACTTAATAAAACAAGGCATTTACTTGCGGCAAAAACAAACTATTCTATAAATGATTTCTGAACTCATTATAATCATTTTCTACCTACATTTCAGTATAATGTACTCACTTTCATATCTATTCTAGAGAATTGTATTGCATGAATACCATTAAAGAGAACAATATCGGACCAAGAAAATATGTTATGTATCAACTGCAAAAGAGAACATAGCAAATTGAACAAAGGAAATGAGTTATCCTTTAATTACAATATTCCCCTCAAGATTAGAAACAAAGGCATTTTTCATACTGTGAAATTATGGAATAATATGATATATTTTTCTTTGTACTAGGAAAAGACGATGTTGAAATAAATGTGCTGCTTAGTATGCCTCATACATTTACTTAATATCAGCTGTATCAAAAAAGGATGGATGTATACAAAAAGACTTTCTCCAACCGGAATATATTCTATGCATTTAAATTAGAAGTTCACCTTTATTGAGTGTACAAGAATATATAATGGAACTGCATAAATAACCCTTGTATAGAAATAGGAGCTTTCAGATTATAACATGCAGAAGTTTGGGGGATTTCAAATTTGATTCCCAGAAACCTATAGACTGTTAATGAACAGATTACAGTATTACAACCTGTGTCTGCCTACTGGTTCACAGCAAAGCAACAGGGAATTTGACCTTCTTGCAATTACTCTGCTTGTTATCAAATGCTATCAATGATAAGGACAGAGGTTCCAAAAACTATACTAATAATTCATGAACTGTTATCTACAGGGATTACCTGCTTTGCATAATCCCTTTTTGTAAGAGGGCCTCTGTTGATGAGTTGATTACATAGTGTCCTGCTGTTGGGACACTCAGTTTATCATGGAATCCAGCAGCCACTGTGCAATTTTCCTGCAGTGCCACCAGTAAGAAAAAAAAGCACTGACATGGCACCCACTGAAATCTGTTAGATGTACATGCAAAGACGTGTTGGGTCTTCTAGCGAGGTGCTAACTTTCTCTAGATGGCTCTGTGGTGTGGTTAATAGGCAAGAGTCCTAAACATGGAACCCCCTTCTATTAACTCAAAATTCACTGGAAAGGTATTAAACGATTTATTCATTTTTAAAGAGAACCTGTGATATCTCATGTCTGGTTTAGTAAATCTTTGTATCACCAGTGAAATACAATTCTGCAGCATCTTCTTTAATAGCTCTGCGTTGTGTTATTCCTCTGTTATTCCTTCTAGGAACTGTATTTCAGAATAAGGCTATGTTCGCACGGCTTAATTGCGGGACGTAATTACGCCCCGCAATTACGCCGTGTGGACGGGGGCGGGGCGGGAGCGGGGGAGTGAGCGGGGGGCCGGCACTTCGCTGGCCCATTGACTTGAATTGCCAGCGGCGCGTCTACGCCGCTAGTAATTCACATGTAATCCATAGTTCTCTATGAGAACTGTGAATTACCGTAATGAATGGGCCATTTTCGGCCCGTAATTGGCGCACTTTGGCGCGTAATTACGGACCGAAATACGCGCCAATTTTAAGCCGTGTGAACATGGCCTAAGTCAGATGGGTGTTGCCATTCCAGCTTTAAAGGGGCGCTTTCTGGCATGCAGTGACTGTCAGCTCTGATTGAACAGTTTTAGACTATATTAGAACACATTGCCAATTGTTGACACCCGTCTGACAGATCCAGGAATATATTTTCCACAAGGAGGCAAAGCACAACACAGATTTATAAGAGTAGATGCTCTAAAATTTCTATTTCATGGGGAGTAAAATTAACTACTAAAAAAGACTGATCAAGACAGTCCACAGGTCCTATTTATTTAGCTCTGTCTGTAATTGTAAAGTACTTAAAAGAGCTCAATAAGAAGACAGTCAAACAATACCCTTTAAGAGTATAGGGAGATCATACAGGGCAGTCCCTTGCTCCAGTCTCTCCCTCTATTAGCTCTGATGCTTCAGCCTGGGCATGTTCTTCACGGTCTTCCATTCGCTGATCTCCATCCAAATGTGTTATCAGCTAAGTCTTAGAGATATTGATAGTGATTATTTTATAAATTTAAACCTTCTTGAAACATTCTCCTTTAAATTTTTTGACACAATGTTGAATATTCCTAGTTTAACATTTCTCATTGAAGCTCTTTTCCATAGAATTTCAGTTCAGTGAAGGTTGTATTTTTACAATGTTGTAGCTAGAATTTTATTTACCAAATCTGCAAAATATTTTCCCCTTTTTTTTACTAATCAGTCTTATTAGCTACTCAAGTGATTATAAGTTTCAGTGACATTAACAACTGCCTGTAGGGTATATCCACAGGAATCTGCCCTTAATAGATAATGTATAGTGTAATGCGGGCAACAATATTTACAGTCAGTGAACATAATGCTACAGTGCTTTCTATTTACTGCTTTAAATAATGGGCTGTAATAAATAACCACAGTAGTAGATTTCAGCATTTGCTTATTACTAGTTTTTTTTAGGCCAGATCACATCAATTGTTTAAAGGGGTTTTGCCACAATGTAATGTTGACGTGGGATCCTCCAAAATGGGTATTTAATCACTTTTCTAAATATATGTGATTACAAAAATTGCAGTCTGAGAGAGCTACAGGCTGCCGTACCTGCCCTTAGTTACTTCAAAGCTTCTATTAGATATGACCTGACAAGAGCTGCTGGCCGGGCTTGCGCAGAGAAAGCTTCTTATCTGATGAGACTGAGCTGAAGAAGCTTTCAAGGCACCGGGTAGAAATATGTTGTGTTTTGTATACAGAATCCATTAGTTGTAGTGTGATTATCTGAGTAGATCCCTGCTTTCTCTGATGACAGAGAACATGAAGAAGCTTTCAAGCTGCTGTGGAGAAAACTGTTGTCTTTTGTATACAGAATCCACTAGTTGTAGTTTGATTATTTGAGTGAGCATCTCACACGATCCCTTATGTAGGGCTCTGTGCTCTGGCAGTCTGTCTCTCTCTCTCTCTCAGCTCCGTGGCTTGTTTACATTTGCTTCTTTGCAGATAAGGCACGTCCTGGCAAAACCCCTTTAAAGGGGTTGTCTCACTACATCGATTCATCTTACCTCAGTCCTGGGTTCTTGGTTTCAGTTTGAATTCAGGGGCGTGTTTACTGGCTTCTACTAGGCTGCAGTAGAAGCCAGGTCTGTAGCTTTAGCAACCAGTGCTGGCCGCCTATCATGAGAGATCAAACAGGTCTGTAGTTATAGCGACCTGAGGAGCTGATGCAGCCCATACACGAGGAGATATCTCAGAATAGGTAGGATACTGTTAATGGACACATATTACAAAGTGACTTGTTTTTGCAAGTTCTTTAACATAAAAAGCAATTGTTGTAGTGAGACAACCCCTTTAAGGTTTGTTTAAAATAAGGGACTTTTTTTAGGGGCTTTATCATTAGATTGTTATTTTATTGGGCCCCCACTAGGCAATCTGTAGCATAGGGTTTAATAGGGATAATATGGCCCTCACACACTTATGAGGTTTGTATATAATTTTCCTGTTCAGTGTAAGCCCTCTTACTTTTGGACCTTATGGATGATTTTAGTCCATATTTTACTAGAGTATGTATAATTTTTGGCGGCAGGCGCCATTTTTTTTGCGTGCATTTGTAGCTTCGAATGCGCCTCAATCTATGAACCTGTTCTACTGCAGGTTATAGATTTAGAGCTTTCTAGCTACAAAGCGACACTTCTGGCTCAGGTAAACCACTTTAAAAGTGGTTTACCTGTTCTAGCAGTAATGTGCCTGGATTTATTGATAAAAAGGCATACATGTGTAGTTTCGTACGGGCGCTTTGTAATGCACCTAATATTGGAGTGTGCCTGTTTAAAAATAGAGCGAACAGGGTTGCACTAGTTTTTTGGCTAAAAAGAGGCCAGACTTCTGACGCTGCCCCGTTTATACATGTTGCCCAAATTGTTTACATTTCTGCTATTTGTGTTCCAAGGTGGGGCAACCAACTATTTTATGGATTATCCCACTCATGGTATTGCAGGAAGACTGCTTAGGCCATTTAAATCTTGCTTTCACCTTGCTTGCTTTGCACCATGATTTTATGGCAAGAGATTAGAACCATACGATCTGGTAATGAAAGTAAAAACTATTGTTACAAATATCTGATATTAAAGAATTCTAAATACTGTTCCAAAAATATCTAGTAGGTTCTCTTTCTGCAAATATCTATATTTATGAGCCAATGAATAAAGTCCACTGTATTATCCCAGTTATCTTATATCAGTGGGATATGCTCTGCGGCAGATTACTAAATCCTGTTGTGATCTCAACTAAATCACTTCAGTCTCTGTGTGTCATTCACCATGTAGGATTACTAGCCTATAAATTCACAGCAGCCTTACAGAACAAGCAGTGTATAAAAATAAATACACCAGTTTTACTCCCAGCAAAATATGTTCACTTGCAAAGCTATCATTATCTCTGCCTCTAGCAGACAATCTATATCAAAACAGTTGTACACATAAAACTCTAACTACATCTTGACTGAATCTTTTTTGATCCAGCTGTTTTACTGAATAGCAGTTGGTGAACAGAGAGCAAGAACATGGGTAGCCCTCGGGCCCTGCTTGCTAATGTTACTCACCAGCTGCTGCCTTCTATGGTGTTAGCAGGCAAGACCTGGATGTATGCCAGCTCCAGCAAGAGCAAGAGACAGTGAAGCATCTTTGAAGCCCTTTCATTTACCCCTGTCTGTCACTGTTTGACACTGAACATTGTTGAGTACTGTCCCCAAGGCTACTAAAAAGATCATGGAGAAGCTGTACTGTGATCGGGCTGGACCCCACTGTAGGAATTAATTGCTTTGGGGGAAAGGCTTTGACATAGAAAGAAAAATAAAACAGTTTCAATTTATGACATTAGAGGTGATTTATCATTTAAACAGGTGATTGACTATGTAATCTGTGTGTAATTATAATAAAATAAAGAATGCGTAGGCAGAACCTACAATGAGAGGATGCAGGTCTTCAAAGAAACTGAATGATCAAAACAAACATATTGTAAACTGCAACATTTTCTATACTGTACATGTAGAGAGCTTAACATTTAGTTTCTGAATTGAAAATCTGCATCCATTTACTTTGCTGTCCTTTTGAAAGCATCAGAAAGCTATTTAATTTATATATAATTATATGAAAATTATACCATCCTGTGATGTAAATTTCTTTAGTACAAGAACAATAGCATGGGATGCAAGGCAATTAGAACAATCAACACTGCACGGTCTTCATTCTAAAAGATGATGGGATCAAGAAAATAAAGACACAGAGACGGAAACCTTAAGATTAACTCAACCTTGTCATGTGACTAATACTGTTATAGTATCTGATTACAAGGTCAGATCTAATTATTTTCAATACAAATTTTATTAGTCCCTATTGAATTTGATTGTATAATCTAACATGTATTGCCGTTAAGGCTCTACATACAGGGCTGAGAGGAAGTCCATGATGGACTCATTCCCCATTCTACCTGCATGCGTCTTCTTCTTCCTCCTAGAAACATCCCGACATTAGCGGCAAGGTTACAGGGGATGGAACTCACACTGCTTTTCTTAAAGGGTTCCCCCTAAAATGATGCTGGTTTGTACTGCTGTTTTGGCATAAATCAGTATAAAAATATGAAACATATTGAGATCTTGTAATATAACTCTTTGACCAATATTTAGCAAACTGAATCTCATAATTATCTGACATAAAGTCAAAAACTTTCCGCAGTATAAGAGAAATGCAGTTCAAATTAAGGTTACTACATGGCAAATGTAGCACTTTCCCCACAACTGCAACACGGCACATATTCAATTATAAAGAGACTCTCCCAATGCAGTATGGAAGACAAAAGCAGAAGACAATGGGGCAAACCTTATGAAGAATGTCAGAAAAAAAACAAGAAATGGCCAGTCGTCTTCAGGAACTCACCTCAACAAATTTCGCAATGAAGGCATAACTGTTCTCAGTCATAATGAGATCACCTGCCACTTCCCTATGGACATTGCCTCCATTGCAACTGGGGATAAGATAAACATACATAGATTCTGAGAGAGTAATTCAGTGGAATCACCTCCTATTGAAAGTATCAGCACACTAAGAACAAAAAAGGCCACCAGGACACTATGTAAACTTTAAAGGTTTACCATAGCTAATGGACAAAACATTTCGCACAAATCACCTTTTCTTTGTGTTTTTAATGTATCTAAGTGTTTAATGTAAGCAAACATGTTAGTAACATAGTACTGACCTGACAAAGCACAAGGTGATCTTGTGTAAAATGTGTTATCTAACTGCTACAGTAAACCTTTGACGTTTACACTGTATAGTGGACAATTTTCTTGGGCGTAAAAAATAGCCAAGCCAGTCATAGCAAATGCCATGGGGGCCAGAGGTTAAGGGAGCCCACTGGGGTGGAAAAACATTCTATAGTGAAAGAAATAAGTATTATATCCCTTGCTGATTGTGTAAGTTTGCCCACTGACAAAGACATGAACAGTCTTTAATTTTAAAGGTCGGTTAATTTTAACACTGAGAGATAGAATATCCAAAATAAAATCCAGAAAATAAGTATTTTATCCCTCTGACAAGCAAGACTTAATACTTGGTGTCAAAACCCTTGTTGGCAAGCACAGCAGTCAGACATTTTTTGTAGTTGATGATGTGGTTTGTGGACATGTCAGGAGGAATTTTGGTCCACTCCTCTTTGCAGATCATCTCTAAATCATTAAGATTTTGAGGCTGTCGCTTAACAACTCAGAGCCTCAACTCCCTCCATACGTTTTCTATGCGATTAAGGTCTGGAGACTGGCTAGGCCACTCAATGACCTAAATTTGCTTCTTTTTAGCCACTCCTTTGTTGCCTTGGCTATATGTTTTGGTTCATTGTCTTACCACGACCGATTTTTAATGTCCTGGTGGAGGGAAGGAGGTTGTCACTCAGGATTTTACGGTACATGGCTCCATCCATTCTCCCATTGATTCGGTGAAGTAATCCTGTGCCCTTAGCAGAGAAGCACCCCCAAAACATAATGTTTCCAGCTCCATACTTGACAGTGGGGACAGTGTTCTTTGGGTCATAGGCAGCATTTCTCTTCCTCCAAACACGGCAAGTTGAGTTACTGCCAAGGAGCTTGATTTTAGTCTCATCAGACCACAGCACCTTTTCCCAATCACTCATGTGGGTTCTTAAGCAGGGTGACCTTGCAGGCACTGCATGATTTTAAACCATTATGGTGTAATGTGTTACCAATGGTTTTCTTGGTGACTGTGGTCCCAGCTGCCTAGAGATCATTAACAAGTTCCCCCCATATAGTTTTAGGCTGATCTCTCACCTTCCTCATGATCAAGGATACCTCACAAGGTGAGATTTTGCATGGTGTCCCAGATCAATGTTGACTAACAGTCATCTTGTATTTCTTCCATTTTCTTACTATTGCACCAACAGTTGTCTCCTTCTCACCCAGCATCTTACTTTTGTAGCCCATTCCAGCTTTATGCAGGTCTATGATCTTGCCCCTAACATCCTTAGAAAGCTCTTTGGTCTTGTCCATGTTGTAGAGGTTAGAGTCTGACTGATTAATTAGGTCTGTATACAGGACTCTTTTATAAAGGTGACTATTTAAGACAACTGTCTTTAATGCAGGTAACAAGTTGATTAAGAGCATCTAACTGGTCTGTAGGAGCCAGAACTCTTAATGGTTAGTAGGGGATCAAATACTTATTTCTCTCAGCAAAATGCAAATAAATTTATATAATTTATACAATGTGATTTTCTGGATTTTATTTTGGATAGTCTATCTCTCAATCTTAAAATTAACCTACCCTTAAAATTATAGACTGTTCATGTATTTGTCAGTGGGCAAACTTACACAATCAGCAAGGGAACAAATAATTATATCCTTCACTGCATGTTTTTTAAAGGAATAACAAGTTTATGGCTTTCTACTATCTGACACTACTATACGGCTTCTCTGGTATACAGCACTATTATTTACGCCTTTTTTATTATTGCTATTTATGCTGCTGTTTCAGCTTCTTGTCAGGAGGTGGTGGAGACCTATCTCATTTTGCTATTGGGCCCTTTGAATTCTATTTACACCCCTGTTTTATGGTATCTTGGGGTGGTACTTCCAATTGATGTATGCATATTTAATTGTGTCTAAAACTATGTCCACAACTAAAATTCATTTGAAGATTGTTGTTACGATTGTAAAAATAAAAGGCAAATAATTACAATAAAAAAGCTCTAAAACAGATAACAGGAAGTAGAAGTATATCTTTCTTGGCATATAAGGAAACCCTGTTGTAATCTGGAAAGTTCAGAGTATCTGCCCTGTCCTCCAATTTTCCCAACACTATTTTGATTATACTGGGCTTTCTTTGAAAAGTATAAATGGACTTTGATCTTCCTTCATAAAATGTATTTGCTGGAGGGGTTTCCAGCATAAACTCTGAAGACAGCACATATCTCCTTCTATATACTTAAATATAAATAAAAGAGCATACAATGTCATTTTCCTTACAGTGCCTTTTATGCTTTCATGTTTTATATGAAATGGTAAAGGTCTAAAATCTAATCAAAAAAGTCCTTGACTGCTATTCACCTTCATTATAATAACATTCTCCTTAAACCAACATAATCATGAGCAGTTATTAAAAGGGTTAAAACATATTAAACGTCAAACAATTTCCCTTGATTTAAAGTTCTAAAAAAGAAACAGAATAGGCTTTCTTTCTGAATTATTTAAATCTTTACTGACTGATCGGTGAACCATGAAATTAGAAAAATGTCGTTGTTAAAAGGGCTCTTTGGTTCTTATAAAACTTTAGCTTAAAACTATGAACTTAAGGCCATTTGAAGAAATGGGATTTTATCCATAATACATGCTATTTAGAGATTAAAGGCTGTCATAATTAAAACTTTCTCCTGCAAATAGTAGATAATATTACACAAGAAATCTGTATGTTTAACTAATACATTTGTATAACAGTTTTGTATTACTGTAACAGCGTCCACTAATTTAGCTGCTCACATCAAGTAATTAGCATGTGAAGACACTAATTTTACCACATGTAGGTAAATAATGAGCTAATCAATTAATTATTAGCTGTCTACCATTTCCCTTAAACTGATTTTAATTGTCAGGAGAAAAGCAGCAAACAGTTTGCTGAGTGATACTGGAAATAGCTGATTGATTTTCATATTGTTTTTTGAAGTGTGCGGGTCATTAAAGGGTTGTCTCACTACATCGATTCATCATACCTCAGTCCTTTTTCTCAGTTTCATTTTTTGAATTTACTGGCTTCTACTGGCTACTAATGGCCTGTAGCGATGAACTGCTCAAGACACCAGGTCTGTAGCTATAACGACCAGTGCTGGCAGCCCATACAAGAGTGGATATCTTGAAATAGGTAGGACACTGTTAATGGACATATATTGCAAAGTGACTTGTTTTTGCAAGATCTTTAACATAAAAAGCAATCTTTGTAGTGAAACAACCTCTTTAACCTTTTACTGCACTCACTATTGTGACCATTGACTCTTGCTATTCCTGTGGCTTATTTTACTCAATGTTATGAGTTGACCATATGCATTACGTTCAACCTCAAAAATGATGGAGAAGGCGATTACTTACATCACTAAAATAGTCGAAAAAACTGACAGATGTGAACTGGTCTCTTGGACATGGATTCAACAAATCATCTACTGGATCAACTGATGACCATCTATTTTTTACCGAAAAGTATCTTTTAATTTTTAAAGGTTATTATCCATGTAAAACATGTATGGCATACAAAAAATTGACCCAGACCCATTTGGTTTCCAGAAGATATAAAATACAGTACATCAATTAAGAGAACTACCCACCTCCATGGCAACCTCTCTTTTTAGGATCCTCCTGTATGTTCCTATCAGGAGATCCCATTCTTCCAGTACTTCGAGATATAGAAGGAGGACTTGCACTTTTTTATTTAAGATATTCTTATGCATAGCAAAAAACGGATTTACAAGATTTCACAAGATACGAAAATAAGACTGGGCCCTACCACCAAATGACAAAAAACTAAAAAAGCAGTAAAAGTAGCAAAAATTAAAGATATGAATAATACTGCCATATAACAAAGAACCCGCATAGTAGTGTAAAATACTAGAAAGCCACCAATTTGTTATTTCCTACAAAAAGTACAATGTTCTTACATCGGAGAGGGTCCCCTTAACGTCTGGGTTCATAGCAATTGCTATTGATGCTGTCCCTGTAGCTAAGCGCTTGATTGAAAACTTACTGTTTTTTATCTGGACAACTTATCAAAAATCAGAGCCAACATTTATGGACAACTTTGAAAACTATAATACATTATACAGGTTATATATGATACATGTTTACAGACCAGAAAATGATGATCGTTACAGTCATAACCTAAATTCCTCCTTCTTAAAAAAATAAAATTAAATTAAAAAAAATCATGGACACTTCTTTTTTTTTGACAAACACTGGGAAAAATGCCTACTATTTTTACTGATGTTTCATGAATTTATGGATGCTTGTCAACCCTTATAACCATATGATTACAGGTGATCCCACCATGGTGAAATATGGCGAGTCTTAATTGGACCCAGTCATATTTTTCCATTAAATATGTTGTCCTATTTAGCAAGTTTAGGTGTGAGGCCAAGTTGTAGCATACTACAAGTCAGCCTTAGAGAATAGGGAGATGGCTGTGCTTGCCCAATTCCCTCCATTCATTTCTATGGGAGCTCCGAATGGACCCGAGGGCACTCACTTGGCTTTATTCCAAGCTCCGGTAGAAATATATAGAAAGAACTGCCCAAATGTGGCCATCTCTCCATTCTCTAAGGCTGACTTGAGTTGAGCTACAAGCTGCGACAACCCATTTAATAGAAAGGTCAATGTCAACTACAATTACAAATGTGTCTTCTTTCATTTTACCATGTAACCATCTATCTTGATAGTAAACCACATCTAAATTAAAGAAATACTTGCGTGCTTAACTTGGTTACAAAGAGATTTCATATGCATGGAAACAGGGAATATTCATTATTTCATGAAACATGTTTTAGTAAGCTACTACCAGCTGTTTTTTGATGTGCAATCCGACAAGAGACTTGTACATTGACTTTAACCATTTTAAAGAAATTCTTCATGTTAATACATAAATATCCACTTTTTTTCAAAGAAAACTTTGATGAATCAGCTGGCAGTGTAAATGAGTATAGATAAATGACTTTGGTGTCAGATGCCACCATTATTATGTATACAGTTAAAATGAAGCATTAGAACCTCGTATGGGGCTTTGATTGACATTTTTTGTACAAGCATTAAAAAATGTAGTAACTGTTAGCACATCCATTAATTTAACACTGATGACTTTCTATATCTATTATGTTTTACCTTCACTGACACATAAATAATAGAGGTGTAGAAAATATGTCACAGCTCAGAAAGAATACCCCAATCTAAAATCTAACCTTTAATATACTATGTTAAAAATATATTCCAACAATACAAAAATTACCCCCTTAAATACAAAAAACTCTAACAACAAATATAGAATACAGATACATACAATACTATACCATCTACTAGGGGTTTATGGAGAAACGCGTCGGGAGTATTTTCTATTTTTCTAATCATACCCATCTGCTATACTGAATAGGGACGAATAGGGTATTCTAGGGTCAGAGTCTTTGGGGCCGCCCTCATCAGGGCGATCACTCCATATCATTTGTTATAGGATTCCTAATAGGGTGGATTTAGGGATTTTTGCCGAATTGGGCTTTTTCCTTTTGGACACACAAGATTGGGATATATCCTTTTACCTGTTTAACCAGCTGGATACATCGGTAACATGAGTAAAGGTATAGTATTGTATGTATCTGTATTGTATATTTGTTGTTAGAGTTTTTTGTATTTAAGAGAGTAATTTTTGTATTGTTGGAATATATTTTTTTTAACATAGTATATTAAAGGTTATATTTTATATTGGGGTATGTATTCTTTCTGAGCTGTGACATATCTATAACGTTTTCTACATTATAATTATTAATTTTGTCCATGTAAGATATTTCCTTAAAAGAAAAAAATAAGGAATATATTGTAACTACTTCGAACCTCCTATTGCAGATACTCATTGACATCCAAGGTTGGATACTCTTGTGGCAGAGTATCTTCACCCTCTTATGTGAAAAGTAAGTGGCATTTACCCACACATTTATACCAATCAGTTATAACAATAAGACACTTGCCGTGTAGGTTTCTCCTGCACGTCTTAAAGTCTGACCTGTCAAGGCATGGACTTCACAGGACCTTTGGTGATATCCTATCTGACACTAAAACATTAGCAGTCGATCTTTTAAGTCCTGTAAGTTGTGAAGTGGGGCCCTCATAGATCAAACTAGTTTCTACAACATACCCCAGAGATGTTTGATCAAACTGAGATCTGAGTAATTGAATGTCCAAGTTAAATAGTAAAATTAATCGTCTTATCAGCAGGATGGATCTTGTTGATTTTTCTTACTGACAACTGATAACCTTCGGTAGCCGTGTACTTTGCTGTTAAAACCACTCCATCACCAAAGTGCATCTTACATGCTCAGCTAAAGCTATGTCTACACAGCACTGGATTTTGGTCGGTTTTTCAGCGGATTCAGTATTTTGAATCCCCAGAAAATCTGACTGTACCCAGCGCTGTGTAGCCCTCGATAGAAAATATATGCTGCAGTCTATACAACATAGATTTTTTACTGAAGGTTTCCAAAACCGCCCAGCACAATATAGAATATGCTGTATATTCTGCTGGACCATCGACAGATTCTCAGAGCCCCAATGTACTGGGCCGCCAAGAATCCGAAGTCCGACCATGCTTTTTGTGCAAAAAAAACTAAAAACCGTTGTGTGACATGGTCCAGTGATGTGAAAATGCTGTCGGATTTTGGACGTCACTTTCACATTGCTGTTTAGACATAACCTAGGAATAGTAGAGCTGATATGTCAGGCATTGCTGTAGAACTGGCCACAGCTTGAACAATATTTTGCAGTTTTTCAAGGGGCATTTGAAAGAGGCTATGGTTGTTATGAAAATTATTACCATGAAAAGGTATCCTTAAATTTAAGTAGTGTTCAGATAGGTGATACATGTCAAAGAAATATTGATAGGAATGCCAAGACACAAGGTTGCTTCTTTCTGGTGCATCCTGGTACCATCTGATTCGCATGTATTTGGGGCCCCTACCCAATGTAAATACAATGCACTTTGGGTTTTGACACGTTGCAATCATTGCCAGTATTAACTTTTTCAGCAATTTATGTTTCAATAGCTCTTTTGTGGGACCAGTCCCAAAAGACTGATTCAGCCACTAAGCTTACACATATGTTTTACAACTTTTGTACAAACCAGATGTTAAGACATTGTGCTGGATCTGCTGTAGGATGTTACTAACAGGCCTAATTTATAAAAGAATCCAGAGAGAAAAAAAAAAGTGCTGCATAGTTTACAGTCGTCTAAAAATGAGATTGTATGCAGAAATGTTCAACTTAGAGAAATGTGTGTATGTGGACAGGTTATGCACATATAAACTCTACCATAGCATCTGCCAAGGTTCCTTTGTGGTTTTCATAGTTTTGACAGGAAAAAAAAAAACGCTATATGCTATGCTATTCTTAGTCATAAATGTTGCAAATTCTTCTACATTACTTCATTACTGTGAAAAGGCTGTCTGTCGTGATTAGCACTGGTACTGCCCCAACCTGTCTTTGCTCAGTTTGACATAAGCTCAAACAAACTTTTGAACAAAATCTCATCCAAGATATCCTAATCGAAAGTTGGGATTAGGAATAGTTTTTTTTACTGGTTTGTAAGGGCTAGTATACTGTTCCAAGATGCTTCTGGTCTGGTGGGGTTCTTAGGAAAACCCTAATGTGATGTCAGGCCAAAAGTGATGTTGACCCAGAGTGCTGCCACCTTAGTAAAAGAAAAACCCTAACCCCAACTTTCGGGTTAGGATATGTCCACACGGTGTGTTGAGTTCATGTGAACATAGGCTTTTAGATACGTGTTTGGATCCGTCTTTCGGACCCTAGACGGACCCAAGCACTTATCTAATAAATTGCAGTGTGATTTTACATTGCTTTTAACTAGAAACACACATCGGTGTTCACACGAGTGACCGCGATGCGTGTCTCACTCCGTCTTTCGGATCCGTCCCAAGAATTGACATGTCAATTCTTGGTCCGAAAGACACAACAGGAGCCCTATTACAAACTATAGGGTGCGATCCTGCTGCATCTAACATGTAACCAAATACGCAGCTGCATGTTGGATATGTGTTGGATCTGTTTAAGATCCGATTGCTGCAGCGTTTTTGGATCTGAATTTTGGATCCAACACGGATGGTTACAGTTTATCTAATTGAAATTTGCACCAAAGAACAGGTCAATCTGAATTGAATTACTCAGAATTGGTTTGAATTTAATTCAAATCTGAAGGACTACAGTACTAAGCACCACTAATATTCTGTGTTGTAACATGTAGGTGTGGCATGCTGGTGTTTCTGTACATTTGTATGTAATGAATATGCTGAATATATATATACGGGACATCCTATTGACTTCACCATTGCTGGTTGACATCACTTTCAATATTAGTCACACAAAGCATTGGCAGAAGCATTCATCATGTCATTTCTCTACAATACATGTTAACAGAAACTCTCCATGACTATAAACAAGTGACATCCAAGCCACTGTTCTATTTTCCTATAATGAAAGTGCTTTATCTATGTAATACTGCTGTAAGTGACCAGCAAATGGTAACATACGGCTGGAGCTTAGAAGTGCTCATTTTAATTGAGTCATTGGAGAAATGCATTTGCAACCTTTTAAGCTGTGAACACTAATTACATTTGTTTATGCAGAATCATCCTTCACATAAAGTACATTTCTATAAACGAATACAGTCTTTATGCTATTAGCCAGAACTGGACTACTTAGAATTACACATTGTTACACCAAGTACCAGAACCCAGAATGTAGTAATGTGCTTCTAATCTCCAAAATTGCTATGTTGACAGAAACATTTGTAAACATTGGCTATGTGAATTAAGCAAGTAAATTAGATTTTCGAGATGATGATTGGCATGACAAATAGTGGATATTCAAATAATTCACAGTGAAGCAAACAATGAATCTTCTTCTAAGCAAAGATTATATGAAACTTCATTTATCCTGTGTGACCAGCGAGCAAAGGTTGGACTTTAATGAATAGAAAGTAGCAATGAGGTCAGTTTTAAAAGCCTCCCAAGCTGAATGTCTGACATCTCAGAACATTAAAACAGCCAGCATGGTAATTATTGTTTTGGCGGTCAATGGAAGTCAGCCTGTGGTTTCAGGAGTATAAAATAAGCAGTACAATGTGTAGAAAAAAACAGACAGCTCTTATTGTATTTTGACTATTGTTGCACTCAAGGGAATATATACTATACTTGGTTTACAAGTGGGTGTATTTTTGAAAGACAAGATTATTTTAGGCTGAGAACATGGATGTTTTGCATTTACTATATAAATAGTTGAGATGCAAGCTACCATACATACTGCTTATACAGGAAAACTTGACTTTGTACGCCTAAACTGTCCTAATCAATATATTTGTAATGACTTGGATACTCGATATTTGCCCAGTATAGAGTCAGTCTCTAAGACCAAGGTCTTTAAAGGCTATTCCTATCACAATGATTATTATTATTATTATTATTTATTTTAGAGCGCCATTGATTCCAGGGTGCTGTACATTCAACGGAAGTTACAAACATAACAAATGTTGAACAAATACAATGGTGATGAAAAATGACTATTAACTGATACAGAGAGGACAGAGGACCCTGCCCATGAGGGCTTACAATCTACAAGGAAGGAGGGGAGAGAGAAGACGTGGGGCGGACATATTTGTGGGCCGGTGTACGGGTGGTGGTGTTAGTGTAGGTTATAAGCTGTCCTGAAGAAGTGGGTTTTCAGGTTGCTTTTGAAACTGGTGAAAGTTGGGGAGAGTCTGATGTTTTGAGTTAAGGAGTTCCAGAGAATGGGTGAAGCACAAGTGAAGTCTTGGAGACAGTTGTGTGAGGAGCTGTTGAGAGGAGTGCAGAGGAGAAGGTCCTGTGAGGAGCAGAGATTCCGTAAGGGGAGGTATCTGGAACTGAATTCGCTGGGCAATGGGTAGCCAGTGAAGGGATTGGCAGAGGGGAGAGGCAGAGGAGTAGCGGGGAGAGAGGTGGATAAGACGGGCAGCAGAGTTGAGGATGGTTTGAAGGGGCGCGAGAGTGCTGGATGGTAGGCCACAGAGATTAACTTTAATCATGTAGGCAAAGGTAAATAAAAGATTATTATCAAATATTTTGCTGTTCTGATTTTGCTTCAGTGCAAAGTTAGAGCAGTTCTTATCACCTTCTTGTTTGCACTAGCTTCCCTAGTTACCAACCACCACTCTAGCTTTCCTAGTTACCAACCACCACTCTATGTTCTAACAGCCCTGGCCCAGATGGGGACATCACTCGCTGCTGCGTCTTATCAGCAGGATGGAGCTAATTTTTCTTATGGACAAAATTTAATCCTTTAGAGCTCTGTAGCCATGTGCCTTGCTGTTAAAACCCATCCATCACCAATCCATTTAACAGACTCAGCTAAGAATAGTAGAGCTGATTTGTCAGGCACTGGTGTAGAAATGCCCATAGCCTAAACAAGAAGTGGGAGCCTGAGGCTGACTGTGAAGAGCAGACACTGTGAAACTACCAGATAGGAAAGCCCCATTACTGATTATTTCTTTATGGACCACTCCATATTTTCCCCTTTAGTTCATTGAAATTGCTTCTATGTACACAGCAGTACCAGTACCAGTCATTTTTAGGTCTAGAAGTGTGTATTTCTAAGCCTTATGTGAACCTGACTCTGTATATTGCAATGGTGAAGAAAACTGATATGTCATATATGCACTATGATTTTGAAAGGGTAAATTGCCAACACAGCCTAAGGAGAGGGTTACCATAGAGACATAGGAGGGGCATAGTCTATACAAAGGTCAGTTAGTCAGTTGGTTGTTGCTGTTATCATGGCATCTTAAAGGGGTTGTACCACAATTGAAAATGATTGCATATCACTATTATATGCCATCATTTTATGATAGGTGGGGTCCTTTAATGCTTTAGACAGATGCCTGGGTAGAACAATCGAAGGTGTCACGCTAAGTAGGGTCCATAGGAGTTTTGATATGATCCAACCTGTGACACAGAATTGCCTTTGTGGAAACACCCCTTTAAGTATTGAGTAGTAAATGTCAGTAGAGCCAGGTGTGCAAAAAAGTTAAATACTAGACCCACATCCACAGTAACAGCATAGTTTCAAAAATAGGACAATATCATCTTTCAGGATGGTGAGTCCTTCCATCTGTCTACTAAAATTAAGGCTTGGTTCACATCTGCGTCAGAGGTTCTATTCTGAACCTCCGGCATAGAGGTGAAAATGGAAGACATAGGATCCGTTTCACAGTGAACACCCATGGCACCCGGCAGACCCTATTAATTACAATGGTCCATTGGGCTTCCACCATGGTGACCATCATTGAGACGGAAAAAATTGCACCTTTCCCGCATGTGACAGAGGTTTCGAACTGAACCTGTCATGATTGTGCCTGACAGACCTCCAGCTTTAAGCTCTGGTCGCCGGCCACGGCTGTTGCAACAAAACCACGGTTTCGGCCATAGTGCATTATATTTGTGTTCACCAGTGTGTCATACCCTGCTCTGTGCTGTTAATTGGCCAACGCCCCTGGTCAAGAATCCTCCAGCATTCTACTAGTTAACCTGTTTCCTTGAAAGTCTTTTTGATTGATAGCCTTGTATTCCAACCGGGACTTTTGTTGCTTCCACCTATCACCTTTGTCCTTGGTTCTCTGGTGAGTTATATAAGGGCTAATGTACTATCTCCCTTTGCCTGCTATATTGCTTCCTTTATGCCTGTAGCTAGTCTTCATACTTCTTTGCTTATTCCTGTTACCTGACTTTGACTTTGTTACCGGCAATCCCTCTGCCTTGTGATTCTGTACTTTTTCTCCCGACTGTTACTGACTTGGCTAGTTTGACCATCTTTGATTGTATTCAGTGTTTGTCTGCCTGTGTCTCATGTATTCACTTATTTAGTGTATTTTGCAGTCTTCGGTTGGGGCTGACCTGTTAAGGAGTCGGGCACCCCCAAAAGGCACGGACAGTGGTTGGGAACAATGTCAGGGCCTCACTCTGTCTATGTCTACTTGTGCGCCCCTGACCAGTTCCTCACAGAACCTCCGATGAACAAGGCCCTAGTTGGCTGGTTGGAAGGAGTATCAAAATTTCTATTTCTAGAAATTATTTCTTGAAAAGACATAACTTAAGAGGCTGTTTTTGAACACTGGAGGAGCACATGGAAATAATCCATCTTTTTACCAGTAGAAGTTGATTCCTTTGGTCTACTGCTTAATTGACAAGGAAGAGGATTATGTTAAAAATAGAAGAGATCCAAGTGCATATTGGTTTAGTAAGCAATTCACTGTGAATTGATTACATTACAACAAGATAGCGAAAAATCCTAAGTTTTACCCTACACAGTAATATTTTATATGTAGTTTATTATTCCCAGAAAAAAAATTATTTATCATTGAACATAAAAAGGATGCTATTTAATAAAAAAAAAAAAAAAAAAAATCTTAATGAAAAATGAATGACAAGCCAATCATTATCTCAACAGGGTTTGACAGTAGCGTTCTTCAGCATAATATTGGTACATTAATTTAAATTTTACAGCCACAATCTGTCATAAGGCCGTACTTAATTAGTAGGGTTATAGTCAGTTTATGCTAGCAAGAGAACGATGTAGAATTGCAACAGTATACACAAACCCAGCAGCTGTGTTTGTATATACAGTTGAAGACACATATGCATATTTTTCTCACTATCTGACATGAAATCAGAATAAACATTACCTGTTTAGGGTCAATTGGGATTACCAAAATTATTTATATTTGCCAAATACCAGAATAATGAGAGAGAGAAATAATTTTTGAAGGCATTTTTATTACTTTCTGCAAAGTCAAAAATTACACATTACACATTAGTATTTGGTAGCATTGCCCTTAAACTGTATGACTTGGGTCAAATGTTTTGTATATCCATCCTCATACTTCTCACAATATATATATATATGAGAAGTATGAGGAAGGATATCCAAAACATTTGACCTAAGTCATACAGTTAAAGGGCAATGCTACCAGATACTAATGTGTAATGTCTAAACTTTTGACTTTGCAGAAAGTAATAAAAATGCCTTAAAGAATTCTCATGTGTATATATATATTGTGAGAAGTATGAGGAAGGATATCCAAAACATTTGACCCAAGTCATACAGTTTAAGGGCAATGCTACCAAATACTAATGTGGAATGTGTAAACATTTGACTTTGCAGAAAGTAATAAAAATGCCTCAAAGAATTCTCTTTCTCATTATTCTGGCATTTGGCAAATATAAATATATTTATATATATCTAATACATGTAGGATGAGGTCCCAAATGTACGGAGAGGAATATTCTAGAAACATTGTAAATCTTGATTTTTTTTTACCACAGTACTGAATGTTATATTGATGCAGCTAGCCTATGTAGCATGACGTACGGATGCAATATGTTTATGACTTCTAAGAGTACAGGATATGCAGATTTGTATCTCTATGGATGTATCTTGGTCACAAAGCCACCTGCACAGGCACTGTAAAGAAATAATGGCATCATAATCCCCAGTTTACTTAAGCTAATGTAACTACTACATTAATAACTATCATCTGTAATTAATTTTATAAAATAGCTTTTACAAGTGCCATCTCTAGTACTTACTCATGCTTTGTTTCACTTTGGCAATATTTGGATTATTTATTAGTAAACTAAAAAAAAATCTAAATCTATCGATTGTTAAAGGAACACTCTAGATAAAATTAATATGTGTTCAAGGCGTGAGGGCAATTTGCATGATGCAAAGATTCTTCCAATGTCTATGTCATGCAGCACCTTCCCAAGTGCTACCGTATACAAAGTGTAGGGCTTTTGCCTTTTATGTTGCTTTAAAGAAAATGCGTTTTTAAACAAAGTTCTAGTAGCAAGTGAGTATGAATTTACAAAGATTGTTCTAGATTCAAAGGGTGAAATGTATGAACGGGGCTGTACCAGCTTTCTGACGTACTTTGCGCCAAAAAAAGTGTCGTAGCCCTGTTCTATGCACTAAAACTTAGCACATTCTGCACCAGACACAACACTTTTTAATGCGCCAAGATAACACTATGAGCCTCATGTATGAAAATTGTCTAGGGCTAAGACTTTCTTTGTTGCCTATAGCAACCAATCAAATCTCCCCTTTCATTTAATATTGTGCTCTGAAAAAATAAAAGGGGCGCTCAGATTGGTTGCTATGGGTAACAAAGAAAGTCTTAGACCTAGACAGTTTTCATACATGAGGCCCTTTGTGCACCAATGCTTGGTACATAACACTCTTTCATATATAATGTCGGATCCTACACTATTAAAAACAGACGTAGAACTGGCCAGTCATGGCCAGGTTCTTGCATGTCGCCCAAACTGTCTTCGAAATGTGCTCTGTAGTGGTGGCTATTAGCAGCCTAGGAACAAACATTAGAATGATTGGTGCTTATATAATTCTGATTTGCTTCTTTTACATACGAAAGCAAATATGAAAATATCTGACATAAAATCAGTTGGTTTTTAACTTAGAATTTTTTTTAAATATAAATCACATACTACCATTTACAGAATATAAAAAAAAAACCATGCAAATAGTTGAATCTGTACTGTAAGGGGTGACATGTATAAATGGAGCTGCACTAATTTTCTGGCATACTTTGAGCAAAAAAAACGGTCTTAGCCCTGTTCTATAGATGTACAGTCGTACGCCAAAACTTGGCGCATTCTGCGCTAGACACTACACTGAATGAGACAATTATGTGCCACTTATGCACCAAAAATATGGTATGCAAGGCATACCACACACCAGATTTAGGTACCACATACATTCAGCTTCCTTCAACACCAATTAAAAGCCAGTTAGAACTGGCAAGTTCGTGCCAACTTTATACATGTCACCCTAAGCTTCCATAACTGCATGTATAAAAGCTGTAATATTTTACCACTAATTCTTTAACCCTAATTCCTACATAGTGTTCTCTGCATTTTGTAACATTTTCTTTGGGCACTGTGTACACACAATGGCCTTGGAATGTATTATGTATTTATGCCAATAAAAATAATGTTTTATTTTTCTTTTTAAAGTCACAAAGTGGAACTGTCAGCTCTACTATCTTGTCTCTTTTAGTTGAAAACTTAAATTTTTTAATAAACTCTTCCCTTTACAGTAATTGTTGGTATTATATAATGTATCATATAATGTCTTGAAAAGCCAGAAATAATTGTGAATGAAACACAATGAAAAAGACTCATTACATTACAGTTCAAGTTGAACATGTAGTATAAATTATAAGTTTTCTATATTCTCCAGATCAGTACAATTAATACCAAGGGCGACATCTATGAATGTTGACACTGACTAGATAACGTTAAGGCAGTGTAGAATGTACCAGAATGTATGAACCTATTCTTCTGCAGTTCATACATACAGGCACAGTGTAGAGCCAGAACGATAAGTCTAGCTCAGACAGACCAACTTTAACCAGGTCTGGCGTCAAAGAATGATAAATTTCTAATTCTATGAATGTGGTGCGAGACGCCCCCAGAATGCCCCTAATCTTTGGCGTACTAAAAAGTGTCTTTGGCGCATTACAAAGTTTGGAGTGCACTTGTTCATACAGTCTTTTTGGTTCAAAGTACACCAGAAAACTGGCGCAGCCCTGTTCTTGCTAAGTTTCACTACTTTCCAAATATTTTTTTTTTATTTTAATTCTATTTGTAAGGAAAACAGAGTTCTGGAAACTAATTATTAATTTGGTTTGTTTGATTTTGCTGTTTATAAATATGTTGTGTTATGTATCACATCTGTCTTATGATAGGATATGTTCACACGGCTTATTTTGCCGTGTATCTGTGTGTGCATTTCGCCGTGTATAGCGCTTTATACACTGTGAGAGCTTTATATACAGAGAGCTGTGAATTACACGTCATCTCCCTGGGCGTACAATACGATCGTATCGTATGCCCAGGGAGAGAAGTTACATGTCAATTGTTTGTGGCGCTTACGCGCTGCTGACAATGCTTGTGCATGGGGACGCCTTCCCCCCTCCACGTGCTTTGGAATTACGCGCTGATAATCGCGTGCTTCCAAAACACCCGCCATATTACGGCACGTACAGTATGCACCCCAATACGCCGTGTGAATATATCCTTATTGTAAACCTACATCCAGTAATGGACCCCTGAAAGAGGGAGTGCATTAGTATGTGTAGTTCTAATGAGGAAAGGTGTGAGAAGTAGTAAAAGACTAGGTTAGGGTAAAGTGTAATAGGAATCCATGGTACACCTAGGGGCCATTACATAGGTGGCTAATCTGCTGACAGCAGGGTTCTCTCAATTAAATGGCTTAGATGCCATGGCTGCTATTAAGGCAGCTCCATGCTACTTTCCCTGATGTCACAACATACATGTATTTAAAATGTCAGGTAGTGGTTAAGTAAAAATTTTGGAACAAGGTTTTTTAGGGCTCTGGATTAATTCCTGTTTTCCCTTCTAGAAAAAAATAAAGAAATTGAAAACTTGTTTCATCATTGTAGTCAAAAAGTTGTGGCCCTGCCCCATCAGCACTGCTTGGACAACGTTAAATGGTGCAGAGATACAAATCTAACTGGTAGCACCTAGTTATCATGTTTTTCATGTTTTTATTCCTCATTTCTAAGAGCACTATACAATGTTGAAAGAATAGTTGCTCCAAAATTGTTATTTTATAGAGAATATAGTCTTTTACTAAAACAGACACATCAGGGGAGATTACAAGTCCTCTTTAAATAAGGATTGCCATGTCGAATTTACAAGGCTACAATTATGTAACAAAAATGGATGCTGAAGTTTTAGGGCGACATGTATGAATGTTGGCGCTGACAGGCCAGTTCTAAATGTCTTTAGGGCAGTGTGGAATGACCAGAATGTATGAACCTGTTCGTCTGCAGTTCATAGATCCAGGCGCATTGTAGTGTCAATACGACAACTCAGGCTCAGGCAGCTCACTATTAGGCTATGTTCACACGGGGCAATTTCGGCGCACATTTCGCGTCGTATTTGTACTCTTAGGCTTTGTTCACATGGCTTAAAATGGGACGTATTTCAGTCCGTAATTATGCGCTGTAGTGCGCAAATTACGGCTGGAATACGTCCCAGTCATTACGGTAATCCACAGTTCTCATAGAGAACTATGGATTACGTCTCCTCTCCCTGCTCGGCAGGGAGATAAGTGACATGTGAATTACTAGCGGCGTATACGCACCGCTGGTAATGAAAGTCTGGGGGCCGGCCCCCGCTCCCGCCCACACGGTGTAATTGCGGGGCGTAATTACGCCCCGCAAATAAGCCGTGTGAACATAGCCTAATACGAGCGATATGCGCGCCGAAATTACGGTAATCCACAGTTCTCATAGAGAACTATGGATTACGCCACCTCTCCCCGGGCATACCTGTATTGTACGCCTGGGGAGATAAGTGACATGTCAGTTATTCACGGCGCTTACGCGCCCGAGCAATGCATGTCTATGGGGCCGGCGGGCTGTCGGCCCCCCCCGCGTCACAAGGGTACGCGGCGATCAGCACGACTCCCAAACACCCCGTGTAATTGTGGGGTGTACTGTACTCCCCGTAATTACACCGTGTGAACATAGCCTTTAACCTGGTCTGGCTGTTCTTACACGACAAAGTTTGGCGTCAAAGAATCATAAATGTGTCTACTTCTATGAATGTGGTGTGCCGCCCTCAGAACGCCCCTAAACTTTGACGCATTAAAAAGTATCTTTGGTGCATTACACAGGGACTTATCGTGCTAAATTTTGGAGTGCACCTGTTCATATATTCTTTTTGGCTCAAAGTACACCGGAAAACTGGTACATCTCCATTCATGCATGCCACTCTTAGTTTTTGTGTTGTAACCCCTAAGGCTCTGTTCACATGGCAAATACTGGCACGTTCTGTGCGGGCCACTATATATTCGGCATTTTAGAAGAATGCACTGGCCAGCCTGAACCCTTTTCACTTCCTCTTTCCCACCGAGGAAAATGGCAGGTGATCATATCACTCAATGAGAGCTATGAGTTACCATATTTACCAGACTTCAGGCGTATTGCAGCACAATTACTGTGCACCCCAAAATATGTCCCGCAAATACGCTGTGTGACCAGACCTGTGTTGCCTGTATATTTATGTGGTACCAGAATTAATGGTCAAGAATTGTACTTATCTTAAATGTAAATAATTTCAATGGTATCGACTGACGTTGTGTATATATATATATATATATATATATATATATATATATACGGTCATATTAATACTATTAGGCATATACTGTAATATCTAAACTTCAGAAATATTACCTTGTATTTGAGCAGATAAACCATAGAGCTTGTAGAATCCTGAGTAGCTGTGAAACTGTTGGAATTGTTTGCCTTGTTTGCATATAAATTGTCTCCTCGTTTATTTCACACACCATGTGAGAATTACAGGAGTCTGACAACTGACCTTGTGCTGTTTTTGATTGTTTTCAAGAAAGAAATCAAGGGATGCACAGTGCATTTTGATTTGTTGGCTCGTATTATAGTTTCATTTGAACTAGAAAGCCATACACTTTAAAACTGATGTAAAAATATTTGTAGTGTTAAATATTTTTAAATAATTACTGTCACTTTTCTCTATAGCAAATAGAATGGCCACGATAAGATGTATGATCAGAAACATCAAAGACTATATCATCAGACAATGACATATTATTTAAATCAGCCGTTCAATAGAACCATATTTTTTAAAACATGTCCTGTTGTCCAGCTCATCAGTTTTGCTGTGTAGACTGGGATAAGATGAGCAGAGTCATCTCATTATCATTAGCATGTGGAATTTAATTTGCAACATCATGCTTGTATATAAAGCTATGGATGCATCTTCGCAGTCACTAACTAGTCAGCGTGACTGGGCACACACAGCTGGAGTGTGCCACATGGCCTAAACATTATGAATTTTACTTTAAATAAAAGCAGTGTTGCAATGAGACTATTGGTCATGCAGTGAAACTCATAAAATGCGTGCAGTTTTGCGTTTGCTAAGTAACACATTTTTATTCTAAAATTAAATACATGAGAAATTCCTGTCAATTTGACACTTAAATAGAAGTATGCTCTAATATACCAATAAAGCAGTATGAGTTCCTATAAATTATCATAAAGTGTACAATTATAAAGTGTTCATGGAATAATATTATCATCATTATTATTATTATCAATAGATGTGCTAAATGTATTGCAGGGGACGTATAATCTATTTCTATGTATTAATGAAGACGAGTTACTGATACATATTATTTTCTTTTTACTTGCTATTACTTTATGCA
Organism: Phyllomedusa bahiana; assembly: GCA_025379985.1. Classification (NCBI taxonomy): domain Eukaryota; kingdom Metazoa; phylum Chordata; class Amphibia; order Anura; family Hylidae; genus Phyllomedusa; species Phyllomedusa bahiana. The sequence continues at coordinate 134,805 of JAODAL010001386.1, forward strand.
TGTAGATTTTTCTATTCTGTTTTCTGCACTTGGTTATGAGAACAGCCATCTTTGCCTTAGCTACTTTTAACAGAATTTATAGATATGCTTTACAGCATCAACCTGGAGATGACTCATTGACTTTTATGGGAGACTATGTGGTCATGTCATGGGTGGTGAAGGGGCTGAGGTATAACAATCACCTATAGTAAACGGTAGATCCTTAACCATACATTTGTGTCACCTTCTTTGTAATCGTGCGAATGACAGGAATAAGGAGACTGCTGAGAAGTGATCTCTGCAGAATAGGAAATATCAGTTTATTATACGACTTAGTGGCAGGGGCATAACTAGAGAATCCTGGGCCTCATAGCAAACTTTTGGATGGAACCACCCCTGCCACTACCCTCCACCTCGACCACGAACATTTACCAGGACCTCTCAATAAGTCATGCAGTTACTAGATAATACAAGGAGCAAATACGTCACCATACATATCACTATCAAACTGCTACCAAACAAATCCCAATATATCAAGACCAACATTACCAAACATTACCAATAATGCTACTACATAACACCCTGATTATACTGCCAGAACACGACCACAAATTACCACCACATCGTGACTGATTAATAGCCCTATACTATCAATGGATAAAGATCAGTATACAAAGACCAATATTACTGCCATATAGTGTCCATATAGAGGTAGATATTAGGGTACACAGGCTCTTCTGACATATGAGTGATTACAGCTCAGTTACATTTTGCGACTCACATGTGATGCTAATCTGACGAGTCGTTGACTTTTCCTTTTGTTCTACATCTGGTCCAGACCCCCATGAAGACGTCTCCTGGCCGTTACTCGTCCCTGTAGATTTGGACACAAATATCTCAGAATCCTCATTTTTCCAGCACCTCCCTCACTATACCCACCTCTGAACAAACTTCCCAGGCATGGGAGAGTGGGTACATACCATAGCTTAGAGGCCCAGTCTCCTAGAGGATTTACCCCCTGGAGATTGTGTTGGACTGTTGCCCTAAGAATCATATTACCAGGTAGGTAGACCCCCATTAGATAGGTTGGTAGGGCCTAGGTAGGTAGGTTAGTAGGCTCCAGGTAGGTAGGTAGGCAGTTGTTAGGACACAGGAAGGTAGATAGGTCCCAGTTAGGTAGGTAGGCTACAGGTAGGTAGGCTACAGGTAGGTAGGTAGAAGGCCTAGGTAAGCAATAGTTAGGCCCCAGTTAAGTATGTAGCCTTCAGGTAGATAGGTAGGCTGTTGCTGGGCCCCAGATAACTAGGTAGGCAGTAGATGGGCCACAGGTAGGCTGTAGGTGGGCCTCAGGTAGCAAGGTAGGTAGGCTATAGGTGAGCACCAAATAGGTATGTAGGTAGACAGGCTATATGTGGGCCCCAGGTAGGTAGTCATATAGGCTATAGGTAGTGCCCATATAGGTAGTTAGATAGACTATAGGTGGGGCACACATAGGTAGGTAGTTAGATAAACTAAAGGTGGGCCCCACATAGGTAGGTATATAGGCTATAGGGGGCCCACATAGGTAAGTATATAGGCTACAGGGGCCCACACATAGCTAGGCAGGCTTTAGGTAGGCTATAGGAGGCCCCACATATGTAGGCAAGCTTTAGAAAGGTTATAGGGTGCCCCATATAAGTAGGAAGGCTTTAGGTAGACTACAGAGGACCCCACATGGATAGGCAAGCTTAAGGTAGGCTATAGGTGGCCTCATATACAAAGCCAGACTTAGATATAGGCTATACGGGGCCCTATATGGGTAGGAAGGCTTGGGGGCAGATTATGGGGGCCCCATATAGACAGGCTTAGAGGTAGGCTGTAGAGGCCCCATATAGGTAGGCAGGCTTAGCGGTAGGCTATATAGGGCCCCATATAGGTAGGCAGGGTTAGGGGTAAGCTATAGGGGGTCCCATATAGGTAGGCAGACTTAGGGGTGATCTATAGGGGCCTCATATAAGTAGGGAGGCTTAGGGTAGGGTCCGTTAGCGTTAAAAAAAATAAGAAAGAACTTACTCACCTCTCACCAGGCTCACTCGATGTGACAAGGGCCGTCCAGCCTCTGAGCCCGGCATGGGCGGCGTGATATGATATGACGTCATTGGGCCGCCCACGTCAGCACTGTGGTCCGATGCCTGGTAGGCTTAAGGCCTAATGCCTTAGGCTTACCAAGCGGATTAGCAGAGCGAAGCGCCGGCGGAGCTCTGCTCTGCTAAGACCAGGCAATCCTGCCTCTGTACACTTGGAACAGAGGGCCCAGGCATTCAGAGGCAAGAGGCACCGGTCTCCTGATCACAGAGCTTGTCGACAGTGAACAGTAGTTACGGCCGAGCCCAGGGGCGGAACTACTGGAGTAGCAGAGGTAGTATAGGCTGCTACAGGGCTGTGTCCTTAGGGGACCCGGACCAGCAACATGTAAGACCAGGGCTGAGCTAGTTTTCAGGCATGCTTTGTGTCCAATAACCTGTCATAGCCCTGTTCTAAAGATGTATGAACAAAAACTTAGGGCCACATGTATAAAAACTGTCTAGGTCTAAAACCCACTTTGTTGCCCAAAGCAACCAATCAGAGCCCCTCACTCATTTTCCCACAGTACTATATGAAATGAAAGGGGAACTCTGATTGGTTGCTATGGCAACAAAGTGAGTTTTAGACGTAGATAGCTTTCATACATGTGGCCCTTAGTGCAAAAACTTGGTGCATTCTGCATCGGGCATGACACTTTTTAATGCGGCAAGTTTGCAAGAGGGCGGTTGCGCCTGAATTGTACGGTTGCACCAAGTTTTGGCGTGAAACCTATTAATGCGCCAAAGTTTGACGTTTAACTGTCGTACAAATCTATATCAATTTCAAAGAGGTTTTGCGATAGAACAGGACACATATATAAAGTGCTGTGAGACACTTTCATACATACTGGTGCCTTCTACACTTCTCCAAAGCGATTTAAAACTGGCGTGTCAGCAACAGATTTCATACATGTCGCCCTAAATGTTCTTTAAAATGTGTTTATCATAAAAAAACTTTCTTTAAACATCAGGTCATTCCTTGATGACACACTTTAAATATTGGTGATATTAATTTCTATAATGGTACAGGAGCAAAGGACAACCAGACAGCATTTGTATATTATGTTATACTAGCAGGATATAGCTTTGAAAGAAATAAAAACAACAAAATAAAGGCATAAAGGGGATGTATCGCTTCATCAGTTCGGCTGTTTTCGTGAAGCGTGATTCTCTCAGTTCCTGGAGTCCAGGGGCGTTTCTTCCCCACCCACTGGGTGTTTATTAACTGAAGGGGGATGACATCACTGTTCGTGCTTTCTCCCGAGTCAGTGTGCCCCCCCTCTGAGTCCACATGTCACTGTCCTCTCTCTATGCAGTCTTATTTTGTAACAGCTGTTTATATACCACAGGCCTCTATTCAGTCACGACAGTCTTCTATGAACTCAGAGCATTGATCTCTTCTCCTATTACAGCTGGAGGTTTGTTACAGTTGAATCCAATTTTCTATGAACTCATCCAGAGTACAGACCCGTCTCCCTTCTATGTTTATACAAGGCACCGAGGCACAATTCTGCTGTTTTCTGATTGTAGAAGAAGCTGCAGTGTCAATGAGCAGCTGGTGGCTGTATAGAGTGAAATTGTTGCTGGCCCCTTATTCTGAGTAAGAGAGGCAGGAATGCGCCCTCCCGTGAATACAAACGGGGGCCAGAAAGAATGTAAATTAGTAGAGCAAGGAGGTGGGATCTGACTGGAACTGAGGAACTGTGTTTACACAAAACAAAGATAAGGCAGACTGTGAAAACAGCTTTGCAAATGACATCCAATTGCAAAGTTACTTGTTTTCACCGTCCCCTTATTTTCAAAGACCATTTAATGAAATTATACAACCCCTTTAAAGCAATTCTGTCAAGTGGTTTATGCTGTCCTATATGAGAGCAGGATGTGATAGAGGGAGAGAAGCTGAGCTGTGATACACAAGTTTATATGGTATGGATCAGGATATCTGAGTAAAAAGGAAACAAAATACTGATAGAACAGTGGAAGTCATGCTAACCCCACCCATATGCAGTGAATGACAGTTTTCTCTGAATCAGTGTCTGTATAGAACATACTGTCAGTCACCGTATGTAGACAGGATAAGCAACACTTTCACTTTATCTTTTAGTATTTACCCAAATTTTCACTCAGAAAACCTGCTTGTAGTTTTATAAACATATAAGTCACAGAGTTGAGCAGAGGCTCATTGACTTTAAAGGAGATTTTTTTTAATGGAAAAATGTTAACAAAGACGGAACATATATGCCTTATAAAGGGCACATACCTATCCCTATAATATTTATACTCGCTTTCTAAAAAGTTCCACTTATTAGAGCCTGTTATGTTGAAAATTAATTGTATGCAGTGTAATAGATAGAAGTCTGGAGTATTTCATGAACATACAATTGAACAGAAATAATTAATTTCTAGAACAAGCTGACACACATGGCTGAGAAGAAATATGCAATGGCAAATAGTTAAGAAATATGTTAAGCATCAAACTATTGAACAAATGCAAAAACATCTTCTAAAAATTGGGATTATTCCAGGTATTCTGTGCCAGTGCTGATCCTGGAATACACGATGAAGATTCGTAGAATAAAATGATTCAAAAGTTTGGATGACATAAAGGAACAGGAAAACATTAAGGAGGTTGAATTTTTAATTATAGCCTAGGAATGACTAGAGGGCTACTCAAAGAGGCCCCATGATAGACACTGGTACTGCTTACTGTTAATGGTCACATAGGGCGACATGTATGAAGGAAGGCACGTCGAAGTGAATAGTTGAGTCTCATTTTCAGTGTATAATGCGCCTGATGTATGAAAGTGGTTTTTGTGCGTTCATAAATGGTGTGTAATGTTCGACACGCCTCGCCTATGTGTTAGGTGCATTACGGAACTTAGGTGCATTAAGGTTATAGACAGGCTGGAAATAAGAGAAAAATCATTAGAATAATATGTCAGTGAATAGAAACTATGGTATTGGTCCCAGCAATACCTGTGCTGTGCTGGCTCTTGCTGTATGTAGAATAAAGGGTGAGAGCAGCAAAAATAAACTTCAAATCTTACAGCATGGCAAAACAAATTTTGAAAAATCTTCATGGGCACTTTAATAGCTGCATTTGTGGTAATTACTTTTAAAAAACCAAAACTTTGAAATAGGGCCGCCATTTGATATATCTGGGTCCTATACAATAAAAAGTACAGTACAGAGTGGGTTGTCATCTACACCTCATCTCTTCCACCAAGAGAAGGTTCTGGGAGAAGGAATCTCTTGATCGTGATATGACATAAATACCATAAATATCTTAGCAATGTTTTTATCTGTGGGCCTTTGTGAGGAGGAAGGAAGAATCAGTAATATGATTTTTAATCCAATTTGTAGGTCTTTCAGAAGGGGCCAGAATAACAGGGCCTGTGACAATAAAGGGGTTCTCCAAAATTAGAAAAGTGGGTACTCTCTTCCAAAAACACCACATCACAATGGAGCTGAGCTGCAACATAAGACAAAAAACACAAACATCTTCTTTAATATGCTCCATATGTTCAAAAGTTACTGCCTAGTATAATGTATTGTATATTTAGGCCATGTTCACACGACTTATTCTGGGACAGATTGGAGCCAAATAACCAAGAGAAAAAAAAACCATATAATTCTACTGCTGAAAGTAAAATTCAACATCTTTTCTTACCTCGCTTTATAATATAACTATACAAAAAATGCACATGGTCAAGCCAGCTACTTTGAACAATGAGTGGATTAGAAAGATTTTTGACTGTGAGTTTTACAATGTCAAGATTATTAACTCAATCAAAGATGTTCTCATTTGGAATGTGCTATGGACTGTTATAAATAATTAAGAACCCTTTAAATATGTATATCAATCTGTATTTATTGCCCTAGCAGAGAAATGATGTAACCTTTTTATAACCTGAAGTACAGATTACTTTATGTCTCATATACAGTATATATAAGGCCTATTCTACATAAACTTACACAAAGATCTCAATGATTTTATCAAATGTATTTATGTTTCTTGTGAGTCCTGTCATTTACTCTTTGGATAAACACTAAGCAATCAAAACTTTAAAATTAATAAGTAAGTAAAAAATAAAAATATAGCTTGCCGTCACTCTGGTCGGTGCACAGAGAGCCATCCGGACTAAGAGGCAAATAATATATCCAAAAGAGAAAGCTTGACTAAGAGCGTCAAAGACTTGAAACGCGTCAGAAAGATCTGCGACTACAAGCATACAGTTCTCATTTTAATTGTACTTTGTGAGCTTTAGCGGCTCTGGGATCTTTGGCACACGTGTTTTCAAGGCAGAAAACAGAGATAGATCTTCGGGTGCAAAAATACAGGGCCTCTGTAATTTATTTAAGCAGCAAACAAAAACAACAAGTGCAAGGCATGCCCCGGGCATAAAAAAAACAAACTGCCTGCCTGTCTGGGCTCTAACTAACAAAGGACCAACTTACTATCAGCTTGTAAGTTTCCTGCTGGATCTCCATGTGTCTCCTCTCCAGACTTAAAGGTAGCCGGGGATTTGTAGTCTACTCCAGTCAGCTTCCCTGCTGACTTATATATTCCAGTAAAACCTGGAGTGGAACCTCGGGGAGTGGATCCATGGGGAGGAGCACCCACCCCTGCTCTATGCTCACTCCCAATGAAAGGCCGACCCTGGAATGGCTGAAGCCATACTAACATTAACCTTTTAAACATATGTCGACAGTCTATACTGTCGACACCAAATCTAATATTGGCCTTTCATTCCCCCAAGGCTCCTTACCTTGGGGGCATCTGTCTGGGCATCTGAAGGAAATATGTGAGGACCTGGCCGGGAAATATCACCATTATATACCCTTCCTGCGTTGCCACCTTATATATCTCCCCCCTCTGCTCAGACCTGTGGGGCGGACTACCTTGTGCCCCGAAACTGTGCACTCTAGACAATGCATCGGCGTTTCCCTGCTGGGACCCAGGACGGTGTTTGACGCAGAATTTAAAGTCCTGTAGTGCCAGGAACAAACCGGGTCACCCTCGCGTTTTCCCTTTATTTTGGGACATCCATTTTAGCGGGGAGTGATTTTAAATTCCCCTAAACTGCCTTCCCACCAGGTAATATCGAAGTGACTAAAATGGCCCACTTCAGGCCAGACATTCTCTCTCCACAATGGGCGTAATTTTTTTCAGCCGCCGACCGTTTTTCGGCTGAGGTACACGATCGGCTGCTCTTCCCCGTTAATCCTTTGGGATAAGACTGCCCCTAAGCCAATTTCTGAGGCATCTGTCTGCAACAGGAATTCTTCCCTGAAGTTAGGGGTGATTAGAACAGGCCTCTTACATAGAACCTCCTTAAGTTTTTGGAAGGCTTGTTCGGCCTCAGGACCCCCATTTTTACCATGGTGGACTTCGCTCCCTTGGGGGAGGCCCTTTTTGAGAGGTGCAGCTATTGAGGCAAAGCCTGGCACAAACCTCCTGTAATAGCCTGCAATGCCTAGGAAGGCTCTAACCTGCTTTTTGGACACGGTTGAGGCCAAATTTCCTAATGGCTTCAAGTTATTTACTTGGGTTTGATGATCCCTCGGCCGATGTTGTAGCCGAGGTAGCGAGCCTCTTCTAGCCCTATTGTGCATTTCTGGGGATTGGCTGTTAGCCAGCGTCCTATCGCGTCTGGGGACTGCTTGCACCTTAGCCAGATGCGAATCCCTATCAGCACTGTAAATCACCACATCATCCAGGTATCGGCTGCATACTTTTTATGCGGCTGCAGGATGATGTCCATTGCCTCTGGAAGGCGCAGGGGCCCATGTAACCCAAAGGGAAGGACCACATACTGGAAGTGCCCCTCTGGGGTAGAGAATGCTGTTTTTTCCCTGGCCTCATCTGTGAGGGGAACCTGCCAATACCCCTGGTGAGGTCTAAGGTGGTCATATACCCGCAGATCCCAACCTCTCGATCAGCTCATCGACCCTTGGCATGGGGTAGGCTTTCAAATTTGGAGATCTCATTCAACTTGCGGAAATCGTTACAGAACCGCAAGCTCCCAATCCGGCTTAGGAATGATCACAATTGGGGCTCGACCACCCACTTTGGGACTTCTCTATGACCCCTAAGGGCTAACATTTTCCTAAACCTTCTGATTTGGCTGCCTCTGGGTTTTCCGGTACCTGTAATGGTCTTAACCGTACCTTTTGACCGGGCTCGGTGATAATGTCATGTTTAATGACGTCTGTCCGGCCGGGCATTTCAGAGAAGACCACTCGGTTCCTCTGTAGGAATTCCCTGACTTCCTGCCTCTGGACCTCTGACAAGGATTCCGCGATACGGGACAGGGTTAACTCCTTGTTTGTGACTTTTCTGACCCCTTTTCAGCCACCAGGCTTTCTCGGTCCTTCCAGGGTTTAATTAGGTTGACATGATAGATCGGGATAAGGCTTTCTTTTCCCTGGCTGGAAAAGCTTATAGTTCACTTCACTCACCCGTTCGCAGTTTCTCATATGGGCCTTGCCATTTGGCTAGAAATTTGCTCTCTACGGTCGGGACCAGTACGAGCACCCTGTCCCCTGGCTGAAAGGCTCGGACCCTTGCGGTCCTGTTGTAAACCCGGGCCTGGGCTTCCTTTGGGCCGCTGCATATTCTCCCTTAAAATTGGGCATAACGGCTGCTATCCTGTCCTGCATGTCGGTATATGCTCGATGACCCCTCCCGGTAAGGGGTTTTCCCTCTTGTTCCCAGGTCTCCCTGGCTATGTCCAGGAGCCCTCTGGGTGTCTCCCAAAATAACAGCTCGAACGGAGAGAACCCCGTGGATCCTGAGGGACTTTTCCCCGGGTGGAAAACATCAGATAGGGCAATAGGCGATCCCCAAACCCTCCCGTCCTTGTCCAACCACCTTTCTTAACATCCTTTTAAGGTCTTATTGAAACATTCTACCAGACCATCGGTCTGGAGATGGTATACAGACGTGCGCAGGTGGGTAATTTTTAGCAGGCGACACAGCTCTTTGGTCACCTTGGACATAAATGGAGTGCCCTGATCTGTGAGGATCTCCTTTGGGATCCCTGTACGGGTGAAGAAATAGAAGAGCTCCTTAGCTATCCCTTGGGAGGAGGTGTTTCGGAGGGGTATGGCCTCGGGGTAGCGGGTGGCATAATCCAGAACCACTAGGATATGCTGGTGTCCTCGGGCCGATTTAGGGAGGGGACCGACCAGATCCATGCCAATCCGCTCAAATGGCACCTCTATAATTTGCAGAGGAACCAGCAGACTCCGGAAATGGGGTCTAGGGGCATGGACCTGACACTCCGGACAAGATTGACAAAACTCTTCTACTGCCCTATAGATGCCGGGCCAGTAAAAGTTCCGGTCTACCCGCTCCCTAGTTTTCTCCGCCCCCAAATGTACCCCAGCATAAAGGGAATGGCTAGCTCCAGGACCAAACGGACATGGGTTTCGAGGGATCACCAACTGCTCTACCACCTCGGTTGGTGTCTTTTTCACCCCCGTACAGGAGGTTATTCTGTACGGCGAAGTGAGGGTACACCAACCCTCCCCGGTTCCTGTGATTTACTATCTATGACCCTTTTCACTTTTTCCAGGCGTTCTGCAAATTAGGGTCCCTCAATTGTTCCGTACCAAAATTCCCTCTTGAGACCGGCAAGAAGGAGAGTTCCAACTCAGAGGTGGTCTCCTCTGCGTCTCCAGCCAGTACTGAAAATGGAAAAGGTAGCGGTTCTACATTATCACCATGGCATACGTTATTTACAGGCGGTACCCACATCATACATGCATTTATTTTTTTCCCCCTAACTCCCAAAACAAGGGGAAATCACATCCCAAAAATGGCCTTATGGGGTAAGCTTGCCACAACGGGCCACCTCATGTTGTGTCACCCCACAGGCAGTCCCCTATGGTAAGTATGGCCCGTGGGTAGTCCTTAGTGTCACCCTGAAAAACACACTACCCCCTAATTTCGGCGTGTGTGTAGTTGGTCCGGGTTCACCAGCTGTGCTTGCACCAGGGTCACCAATGCTCCCTGAGTCCAGGAGAGCCCGCACGGGAAAGTCCATTAACGGTGACCGTGCACTCTCTACGGTCACCCCAGCCGCAACCCTTGTGGAGTAAGAGGCCGGGCAAACCAGGAAGTACGCCCCCCAACCCACAATTCCATGGGTTCTTCCCTCCCCGGGCAAAGTGCCGCCACATGACCTAGTCCTTTGGCACCGCCAGCAGATTATGGGGTCCTGGGCTTTAGGAACGTGGTCCCTTTTTTGGGGTGGGTGGCCTCTCCCCCCCCTTTTTGCTTAACCGTGACCCCTCTCTTGGGGCAGGAACAGTCTTACCGCGGTTTTGGGGGTCTGCGGACTCCCCCTGGGGGTGTAGCACCTGCAGGGAAATTTTTCCGTGGCGCTGTATCTCTCCCCCACCTGACAGTTCATCCACACTTTTTGGGGTCTGTGTAGCCCCACCGCACCGCTGGAGCCTGACGGGAAGGCCCGCACAAACGGTCACAGACCCACCCGTTCGACCACCTGGGCTGGGGTGAGAGTGTCCCGGCTGTAGCCACTTGTTGGTAAGGTGGAACAGGCGTAATTTGGGACCTTGCGGGCTTGGTAGGATCAAACTCCAAGGCTTGTACTCTCTGGGCTCTTATGGCCAGGGTGACCCCCCAGTCGGGCCAGTATCTCACCACGTAGTTTGGCGTAGTCCTTGGCGTCTTGGACTCTAAGTTCGAAATAGGCCTTTTGTGGTTCGCTGTTAGGAAGGGGGGCCAGGACATCTGCCCCCTGGTCCACAAGTAGCTGCTCTCTTTCCGCTATCCGTTCGAAGGTCCCCAGGGAAGCCCGGTGTCATCATCCTTGGTCATCTTGCGCGGGGAACTTTGCACACCTGGCGGGGTGTTGACTGCACACCTGTTGGCACCTCTGGCATCACCGCCAAGGCCTGAAGCTGTTGCTGCAGAGTCTGGTTCACCTGCTGTTGTTCCTTCACCGTGGCCTGGTGGGTCTCATTAGCAGGCGGTTGGTCTCAGCTTGGGCCCGGATGGTCTCCTCATTGCGCCTTCTGCTGACTAGCCCCCATCAGCTGGAGGTTGGCGTTTTGCTTGTATCAGCTGTTTTACCAGCCCGTCCATTTTCAAATGACTTGGTTGTCTGTTTCAGTAGCTGCTTTCACCAAGGACATACGTTTCTTACGCTTCCTTCGTCTCAAGTGTTTATCAGAGTACTGCCTCTCATAGCCCTTGCATACCCAAACCCTATGTGAGCTTAAGCGGCTCTGGGATCTTGGCACACATGTGTTTTCAGGCAGGACAGAGACAGATCTTCGGGTGCAAAAATACAGGGCCTCTGTTTTATTTAAGCAGCAAACAAAAACAACAAGTGCAAGGCATGCACCGACATAAACAAAACAACCCCCGGCCCGTCTGGGCTCTAAACTAACAAAGGACCAACTTACTATCAGCTTTTAAGTTTCCTGCTGGATCTCCCGCGTGTCTCCCTCCAGACTTAAAGGTAGCCTGGGAGTTGTAGTCTACTCCAGTCAGCTTCCCTGCTGACTTATATATTCCAGGTAAAACTGGAGTGGAACCCTCGGGGAGTGGATCCATTTGGGGGGTGAGCACCACCCTGCTCTATGCTCACTCCCAATGAAAGGCCCACCCTGGAAAAGGCTGAAAGCCTACTAAACATTAACCCTTAAACATATGTCGACAGTCTATAAATGTTGACACCTATCTAATATTGGCCTTTCATTCCCCCAAGGCTCCTTACCTTGGGGGCATTTTGTTGGGCCCTCTGAAGGAATATGCGAGGACCCTGGCCGGGATATATACACCATTATATACCCTTCCTGCTGTTGCCACCTTACAACTTATAAAATGTGATATTATTTCTATTTTTTCTCTGGATGCCTGAGCTGCTTTTAACAGCATTAAAGGGGTTTTATCGGTTGACGTGTTCGTGCTCCAGCTAATTCTATGAGATTGAATTTGAAATCCAGGGGCGAGTCTCTCGTGTCTGTCCTGTCAGGAGGCGAGTCTCTCCTCATTGAAGAGCTGTGACATTATCATTCTGTATTTGCAGTAGAAGGGGAAGGTTGTCTGGACAGAATAGATCTGCAGCCTCCTGCAGTGTTCTCTTGTGTCTGCAGTGCCTTAATCTTCAGGCTCCACAAGCTCCTTGCTGTGCTATAACCAGTTATACACACAGCCTGAACTGATGAAACACATGTGAGGAATGCACAATGCCCCCCCCCCCCCACCATTTCCCCCTCTGTTATCAGGCAGGAGACTGTGTGACTTTGTTATATGGGTGAAACACAGGATGTAACTCTAGTCGGGGCGTGTCCCGACTAGCAGCAGCAGAAATAGAAAACAGATGCACAGAAAAGCTCATATCTACTATACTAAGTGACTTAGGTAATGCAACCCAATTACAAAAGTGCTTATTTTTACTGTCCCCATAATCTGAGATATGATCTTTGTAGTGAGAATATCCCTTCAAGAGAGATGCTTTATAGCTGCTTTCATAGATATAAGAATAAGAGTAGATCCATTGACTTCTGTAGGAGAGTTTTCTATGTATGCTCTGTGACCTGGGAAGAAATCACTGTGCAGGGAGGGGGAGGAGGTTGGTTGTGACTATCTCCTACAGTGAATAGTAAATCCTGTGTTCTTTATACACATTGGAGTCACCTTTCGGTGTAATTCTGTCTGTGCTGATAATGAGGAGACTGCTGAAAGGTTTTCTCTACGGAACAGGAAGTGTCAGACAATTATTAAGCTACAGTGAAAACTACAGGATTTTAGGATTTTTTTTAAAATATTGACAGTGACATGGGCAATTAAAAAAACATGACCAAAAATTCTTAAACAAAAGTGTTTATCATAAAAGTTAAACATTAGGGCATTTTCTGATGACACATTCCTTTTAGAGATAACTATCTACTGTTTTAGTCAAATAGTACAACATTTTTGTCTGAAGACTGTTCACTTGGTTTAATTTATTGGCTAATATGGAACCTACTAGTTTTTCTGTACAACCTACTCTGTTTTGAGGTATTTTAAACCAGTGTTCCCCAACTCCAGTCCTCAAGGCCCATCAACTGGTCAGGTTTTCAGGATCTCTCACAGAATGCACTGACAATAATTAAATCACCTGTGCAATGCTACAGAAAGCCAGAAAACATGACCTATTGGTGGTCCTTAAGGACTGGCGCTGCAGACCTCTGTTTTAAACTATTTGCCATAGGTACAGAAAAATTCACTGTTTATTTATAGAAAAATGTAAAAAAAAAAATTTAAAACCAATGTTAGCAAGGGATCAATATTAACTACAAGGCAAAATATACAAAAAAAGATTGAATATTACTCAATGATTCCTGTTTAGATGTATATACACAATTACAAGTATATACACACACAGAAATAGATCTATCCATCTATACATATCTATCTATCTCTCTATATATATGAGTGAGCCAAAACGTCTTTTTTGGACATGCAATAAAGCACATTTTTCATCTTCATCTTTTTGTGAGTGCAATTGGATTTTCCTTGGCTCTTCCTACGGACCCGTGCCGGGGTTTTGCCAATTTGCACCCAGTTATTTTGGTGAGGTGCTGCCTCTTTTTCCTTTTTTTTTATTTATATAATATATTATATATATATATATATATATATATATATTTTATATATATATATATAAAATAATATATATATATATATATATATATATATATATATATTGTAAGGTGACAGTGGGAAGGTCCTTAATGGGTGTACTTCCCAGCGAGTTTTCTGGCTTACGTCAGGAAAAGATGGTAGGTAACATGTCACCAAGGTTACCGGGCCTTGGTGAAAAGAAGCCATGTAGTTTTGTGTGGTGTTAACCTAAATAAGGGGTTAACATACGTTTCTTGGGTAGTTTTGGCTGCTTCACCCAAAAACCTGGGATGGCTTCTATTGGGAGTAGGCAAAGCGTTGGGTGGGTGTCTACTCCCTTGTTCCACCTGACCGGGATTTGGGGCTAGCCGTTAAAAGTCAGTAGTCAGCTGACCAGCCCTGTCTGTCATACAGGTCAAGGAGTTTGGGCCTGAGAGGTCTGTCTAAATTGGAGTACCAGGAACTCACCTAGACCTTTTGCTAACAAGTGTAGTGGGGGAAAACGCATGTCTAGCCACACTCACCCGAGCAGGCATTTGTTTTGTTTGTTTGTTATTCGGTTTGCATCTGGCATACGTTCTTTGTGTCAACCTGTTGTGCCAATAAAACACGGGAGAACCCGTGCTGGAACAAGCTCCAACCTGTCTGTGTCTCTGTCTACATTGGACTGCGATCCCCAGAGCCGCATCTAAACGTGAGTGGAAGCTTACACATGGTGGAGGATGCAACGGGCACTGTAAAAAGACCGCCAGAGGGAGCGTGGAGAACCATTTTCCGGGGTTAAATGCTACTACACTGCGGGACGAAACCGCAAAAATGGACGAGCTGATTAAACATTAACCCAGTCAAACCTCCACCTCCAACAAGTGGTTACTGCACAAAGGAAGTCCAGTGAAAACAAAAAACAGGTGCATGAGGAACAGTAAAGGGCCCAGCATGAAACCAATCGCTGCTGCTGCGGGTTTCCCCGGTCACAGCCCAGAACAGCGCATGATGACCCGACTCTGCAAGCCTTAACCGAGAGACCAGAGGCATCTCAGGGGTTGCAGTCGGCACCCCGTCAGCATGTGCAACGGGCGCTGACAAAAATGACTGCTGAGGATGACGTTGAGGCCTACCTGGTTACCTTTGAGAGGATCGCAGAGGGGGCGCAGCTACCCCAGGATCAGTGGGCTGACGTACTGGCCCCCTTCCTGACAGGTGAACCCCAGAAGTCCTACTTTGACCTGCGAGTCCAGGACGCCAGGGTGTATAACAAGGTGAAGCAGGAGATACGGCCCGGCTTGGCGTTACCTTGGCGGTTCGTGCGGGGCGAGTCTTCCCCTGGGAGTACGACCCCAAAGGGAAACCCGGCGAGGGTCCCAGATGAAACGACCTGTACCACCTTACAAGCAAGTGGCTACAACCGGAGGAGCTTACACCTGCCCAAGTAGTGGAACGGTCGCATGTGATCGTTTTTGTCCGTGCCTTGCCGGTGAGGATACAGCGCTGCTTGGGGTACGCTGACCCGAAAAGTGTGGACGACTTGGTGTCCATCGTGGAGAGGTTTACGGCCACTGAGGACTTCCCCAGGACCTGCATGGCCCCGGGAACCTAAAAAAAACCGGCTTACGGTAAGACTGTTCCTATTATTAAGGGGGAGAGACATCATGTATGGAGGGTGGCAGGGTTTCCTGAGCGTTCCGGTAAACGGATGCCAAGCCCAAAAAGAAGGACCTAATTACCAGGCCACGGGGCCAGGTAGTCTGCTGGCACTGCCAGGAACTGGGAAAATGGGGCCGCCAAGTCCCCGATGATTACCGAACCCATGGATTTTGACGTTGGGAGGCACAGGTCTTATTTTGCCAGGCCTGTATATGCTGCCCAAAAAGAAACTACGAGCGAGCGTATTGTGTCCAGTCGGGTAGGAGGCCGTTCTATGATGGCCTTAATGGACTCTGGGAGTCTGGTGACACTAGTCCGGGGCAGTTTAGTGATCCTGGTAAACTCCAGACCCGTAGCCGGGGGTGGTCTGTATACATGGGGACACTAAAGACTATCCACCGCCGTAGTTCACCGTTAGAGATCCCTGGGGGTCCGTTAATCATGAAGTCGTGTTGTAAAGGACTTAATGCACCATGTGATATTGGGCCCGGGATTTTCCCTTATTTTGGTATGTATCGGAGAATAAGCAGGCCAAGGTGTGTAAACATGGGTCTAAAGGGTCGAACCTGCAAGTCCGGTAAAAGGGGTGTCAGAGGGTTCTGATAGTTTCCCCCTTTAAATGGTCCTTTGGCAGGAGATTCATGGAAAACCCCCCCAAAAATTTAATTTATACATTGCAGGTTGCCAGGGTAACTTTGGGACGGAGCATTTAAAGGATCCCAATTTAGCAAACGCTGGCGGAATGTCAAAGTCATAAATGGGGTGCAGCAAGAACCTGACACAAATTGGGGGTACCCAACATTTTGCAGGGGCGGGATAATCTCCTTTTACGGGGTAAGAAGACCCAACGGAGGTGGTAGAACAACTTGTGGTGCCACAGTCACATGTGCGCATGGTCTTGGAGCGGGTCATTCACTTGTGCTGGGGGGCCCATCTGACAAGCAGGAGCGAATCTGACAAGACCAAGGAGCGCATTGAACAGAATTTTTACTGGCCCAGTATATATAGAGCGGTAGAGGAATTTTGTCATTCGTGTCCTGAATGCCAGATTAATACCCCACGGCCACACCTCTGTAACCCACTAGTTCTGCTAACGATCATTGAAGTGCCGTTTTAAAGCGCATCGCTATGGACCTGGTGGGGCCCAAACTTCCTAATCTGCCAGGGGCCCACCAGCACATCTTGGTGGTGCTAGACTATGCCACCCGTTATCCGGGAAGCCTCCCCCCAATTAGGAACAAACTCAGCTAAGGTGATTGCAAGGGAACTATTCCACATGTTCACCAGAACAGGGATTCCCAAAGAAATCCTCACCGACCAGGGAACCCTTTTATGTCTAAGATTACAAAAGAGCTGTGGGCGCCTCCTAAATATTTCACACCTAAGAACCTCAGTATATCACCCTCAGACTGACGGCCTTGTAGAAAGGTTTAACAGGACATTGAAGGGTTTCTAAAAAGAGTAGTAGACAAGGATGGGAAAAGACTGGGACCGGTTATTGCCATACCTAATGTTCTCTATAAGGGAGGTTCCGCAGGCTTCCAACCACAGGGTTTTCCCCATTCGAATCTATACAGTAGACATCCCAGGGGTATTAGATATAGCTAAAGAGACCTGGGAACAGGAGCAAAACGCCTCCCCCGCAGTGTCATTGAGCATATTGCCGAAATGCAAGATAGGATGCTGCAGTGATGCCAATTGTGAGAGAGAATATGCAACAAGCGCAGGAAGCGCAAGCCAGTGTGTTTTAACCGGTCTGCAAAATTAAGGTCCTTTCAGCCAGTGAACCCCGTGTTGGTGCTGGTTCCAACAGCGGAAAGTAAATTCTGGCCAAAGTGGCAGGGTCCTTATGAGGTCCGAGAAAAGGTCGTGAAGTGAACTATAGAGTGTATCAGCAGGGGAAAAGGAAGCCGCTCCGATCTACCCCATTAATTTACTCAAGCCCTGGAAGGACAGAGAAGCCCCTTTGGGGCTGCATGTAAGCCCAAGGAAGTCCCTAGTCACGAGCTGCCAGAGGTCCGTTTTCTCAAACTCCTTTTCCACAGTAAAAAGTACAGAGGTGAAAAGAGTTATTGGGAGTAAATAGAGACGTGTTTTCGGGCTTACCAGGTAGAACGCAGGTCATAAAGCATGACATAGTGACGGAACCGGGTCAAAAGTAAGGTTGAGGCCCTATGTGTTGCCCAGCCAGAGACAGGCCATCTCGGAAGGGTGAAAAAATTTGTCACTGGGGGGTTTTAGAAAAGTCACAGATGGTTGGTCCAAGCCCCATAGTCCTCATTCCAAAACCCGATGGTAGCCTAAGGTTCTGTAATGACTTTAGGAAG
>JAODAL010001386.1:157500-233771 GCA_025379985.1 Phyllomedusa bahiana
GGAGGAAAAATGGCAAACTGGGCACAATTTGTCCACTTCAGCTTAGGGGTGTACTCACTTTTTGTTGCCAGCGGTTTAGGCATTGATGGCTGTGTATTGAGTTGTTTTGAGGGCACACCAAATTTACACTGTTAGACAAACTGTACACTGACTACTTTACATTGTATCAAAGTATCATATCTTCAGTGTTGTCCCATGAAAAGATATAATACAATATTTACAAAAATGTGAGAGGTGTACTTAATTTTGTGAGATACTCTAAGTGTGAAGAAACCTCCCTTTTTGCAAACATCTATTATCCTGTCATATATTGCTCTTGTCATTGCTAGTATAGCACAATCTCTATCTATAGAGAAGAAAGATCATTATGTTATTGATTACTATTTGCAAATAGACTACAAGCAGATAATCATTTCCTCAGCAGCTGCAGTAAACTGAGGTTAGTCTGCTCTACCTTTAAGGAGATTTATCTTTTTACTATCACAACTAGAGAACAGCAAGTGTTTAATGGTCATTTTTAATTGCATAGGACTGACAACATTTAAAAAAAATACTGCCAAAAATTCTTAGAAAAATAGTTTTACGTGATTATTGAGTTTAACAAAAATTGAAGTGTCCCTTTAAACATGTTACTCTTAACTAAGGACTAAAGGCCTCATGTATGAAAACTGTTTAGGGCTAAGACTTTTTTGTTGCCCATAGCAACCGATCGGAGCTCCCCTTTAATTTCATATAGTGTTCTGAAAAAATGAAAGGGGAGCTGTGATGAGTTGCTATAGGCAACAAAGAAAGTCTTAGACCTAGACAGTTTTCATACATGTGGCCCTAAATGTCTATCATTGTGGTTTTTATGAAAACAGAAATTTGTGATGTTACTAACTATAATTGAAAAGTTCTAATATTAATTATGGGAGTTCTGACATCATCTCTTGGAATTAGTAAAGTGTGATGCAATAAGTAAGCTATGAACACTTAGGCTGCGTTCACACGGCACAGGACAAATACCGGCCGGTTAGCTGGCCGGTATTTGTCCTGTTTTGCGGCCGTCCCCACGGCCGCGAGGGGGGGGGGGCGGATTTTCTCCGTGGTAAGCGGAGAAGAGCCTTCCCCCCTCCCATTGAGGTGTTCATATTCCGTCCGGAAATCGGATGGAAGAATGAACATGCTCAATGTTTTTTGAGCGGACCGCGGGCGGCAAGACCGCCGGGCGGAAAACCCGTGCCGTGGTGACTGCTGCACGGGTTTTCCATAGAGCACAATTGTGCTCATTTTCGGCCGGTTTTTCAGGCGGTCTGAAAAAAACGCAAACCGGTTGAAAAACCGTCCAAAAACCCTTGCCGTGGGGACATGCCCTTACAGTATATAATCAAGCTAAAATAGAGGTTTTATACATATAGATAACAGGGGCTGTACAGCAAAAATAATAATGAGACCCTTTGTAGCTGATGCTTGACATCACCATGCTCCAAATCACTCTGGTGCTACCATATCATTTCAGCCCAAATATTATACAATACATTAACATAGATATGACTCTTACTTGCAGTAAGCCAAATCTCATCAGTAGTTTTGACAGGCACTTAGGCTGCCTCTATGGTATGTACATCCTTGTAAGAGATCATGTACTAGTAATACAAATACATATTAGAATTGTCTTGTTTTTTCAGTATAAAATTATTATCTGAGTATGGATATATGTGAATACCATCTATTCAACTAAAAGTATGCGATATGCAGGTTTTGCTTCGAGGTTTCTGTTTGTGGAGGGAGGGTTCTTTGTTTCTGTGTCTTGGATCTCTTTATGATGTGTCACAATGGAATTATTCCATCATATTTCCATATATCTATAGCTTGAACTTTGTATTTTTATAGAATTTGGTCATTTTTGTATACTTATTTTATCGTTTAACAACTTTATGGTATTAAAAATGAAAAAAGTCAATAAAAAAGATTTAAAAAAAAGATTTTTAAAAAATATTATATGATTTATTATAAATGGTGACTAGCACAGCGTTTAATAGGAATAGTCTGTTATAGGCAATGGAATACAATATAGCAGTAGCTTGAATTTTTCTAGGATTTGAATGAAAACATTGAGTTTTTGGTTCCAAAGCTCCAGAATGACTTGCATTCCACTATAATATGTAGTAGTACATAATATGCCTCATATATTATTGTTTTGTAAAATTATTAGTGTCATAAGTAATTAAAGAGAACCTGTCACATAGATTATGCCCCCCTGGCTGAGGACAGCACAAGCTAGTGGCAGACATACTGTTTCCAGCACTGTGTCCCTTACTCTGTAAAATGCTGTAGTTTTCGTGTATTTAATGCTCAAATCTGCAGAAGAGTAATTCGAAGAGTCATTCAAAGAGTCAGTTTTTTCAAACCCCGCCCATCTGAGGCTAGCCCCGCCCACCTCAACTGATAAACCTGTTACTTTGAATAGGTAGAAACATGTGAATAACTGTCAGTGGGCAGGGCTAGCCTTTGGTGGGTGGAGCTAACACCTGCTCATGAATAAGATTTGAGGGGTAAATGCTCTAAAACTACAGCATCTTACAGAATAAGGGACACAGGGCTGGAAACAGCAGGTCTGACACTAGCTTGTACTGCTCTTAGCAAAGGGGCATAACCTGTGTGACAGGTTCCCTTTAAATAAATGATAATATACGAGGAAATTAGTCTTATATTGTATGTGATAATGTTTTTCGGCCTAAGTTGCACATTTTTTTCAAAATGACTATCATCATTCGAATTCGCGCTAGTTCTAGGTTTATGTGGGTCCTTGAGCAACAGGGTCAGAGGGGCCCCTGTCTAATTTGGCAGGTTACAAAAAAAAATCAGATTAGTGTCTATCTGTCTGATTACCCATTTATCTTTATACACATAAGAATATACAGGATTTATCAATTGTACATGTATATAATATACATCTAAAAATGGCCCTACATACCATACACATAAATAGTTTTGTCACAGAGTATCCATATTCCAGACACAATTTATAAATACACATCACTCACAAGAATCTTACCATAAAATAACTAAACAATATTTAAAATAATACCAACTTACGGCCACATGGATGAAAACTGTCTAGCTCTAAAACTTTCTTTGTTGCCCATAGCAATTAATCAGAGTTCCCCTTTCTTTTCATATAGTGCTCTAAAAAAATAAAGGGGAGCTCTGATTGATTGCTATCGGCAACAAAGAAAGTCTTAGACCTAGACAGTTTTCATACATGTCCCCCATACAGCCCTAAAATATCGCCATACCATGCCCTAACAAGAGTCAAGCACAATGTATATTCAACTTCTATTATGATTAAAATTTATGCACATGTTGCAGTTGAAATGTGGTTTAATCAGGGTTTTGTTACACTTTTCACAGCAGAAACCATTATGAATTTCCAAAAATTCAGTCACAATAAAACTGCTAGACAATGTATTATTATATGTTTATTACACGAATCCATATATATCCACATGCACCTATTTACACAGACACACATATATATATATATATATACACACTCATTCTGTACATACACTTACCTTTTATGCTGACTCTGCCATAAGGAAAGCCTCCCCAGGTTGTAGGAGTACTGCAGGGGTCATTACTCCCCTCTGTGGCAGCAGAAATCACTTATCAGTAGACTGAAGAAGCACAGGGCTATAAGCGGAGCTTCCTCTTGCTCTTTGATTTCAGCCCAGCAAGCACACTGAGGTAGTAAGCCCTTCCCTCTCCATCACTTCTCTGATCTCACTCTCTTAACGAGGCCCTGTGACATCTCCTGATCTGTCTGTTTTAGTAAATCTTTGTGTTTCCTGTGAAATAACAATTCTGGAGCATCTTCTCTTATAACTATGTGCTGTTCCTCTTTTATTCCTTATAGAACTTAATTACTTAAAGGGGTTGTCTCACTACAAGGATTGCTTTTTACGTTAAAGATCTTGCAAAAACAAGTAACTTTGCAATATGTGTCCATTAACAGTGTCCAACCTATTCCTAGATATCCCCTCTTGTACGGGCTGCATTAGCTCCTGTGGTCGCTATAGCTACAGACCTGTTTGATCTCTCCTGAAAGGCTACCAGCACTGGTCGCTATAGCTACAGACTTAGGTTCTACTGCAGCCTAGTAGAAGCCAGTAAACACACCCCTGAATTCAAAATGAAACCAAGAAAACAGGACTGGGGTAAAATGTAGTGAGACAACCCCTTTAATCAGTCAGTTGGTTGGTACAATTACCTTTTTCAAAGGGGTGTGTCCCTGCATACACTGACTTTGTCAGGACTGATTGGACAATGTCAGACTGTGCCTGGACAACCCCTAAGTGATAACACCCAGATGACAGATTCAGTAATACATTTATAGAAGAAAGGGAGGAACAGCACAATTCAGAGTAATAAGAGTAGATGCCCCAGAATTGTCAATTCACAATTTTACCAAAGCAGACATGACAGGAGATGTCACAGGTTCTATTAAAAATTTTTTACCAGGATAAGAGAAATATTCTTATTTTATTTTAAAAAAAAAACAGTTCTACACCTATACAAATGTGTATAGATTAATATTTAAGACACATTCATTTCAATGAAGTTAAGCTACAATAACAGACACAATTTGCGGTCAGATATGGCACTGTTTTTGGAAGAAAGCAGGCATGTTATTCTAAGTCCTATAATATAAATGCAACATTCAGAAGCAGAAAATGTTTTTTTATACACTGAAAAAAAAGAGGAGCCCATGAGAGTTGAAGGCCCACACAATATAAATTAGGCAGGCGTATTTAAGGCGCAAGCAAATCATGGGCCCCCTCCAGCATAGTGGGCCCCAGCATCTGCCCGGCTTTGCTGGTTGCTGATGTTGGCTCTGCTTTCAATTGTATTATTTGTTTGTCGATGCTGAGTGATCTACATAGAAGAATTCATTTTAGCATAATTATTTTTTACAAGGCTAAAGGCGAGGATTTATTTCTACCTCCAGAGCACAATGTGTTTGCATACACTTAGCCTAAAATACTGCTATTTAATTAATTGCTGTGTAGAATTAAAAAAAGAGAGATCACATTTCTAAAATATTAGATTTGAACCTACAATGTGGGCAAATAAAGCAGATAAACAATATAATTTATCAGAGTAGAAAGAAAAAAAAAGGCAAACGTGACCCACCTAGCAAGAGGTCACAACCAATAACCATTTGTGAAGATGAAAATGGCCTGACTGAAACATAAAATGCAAATGACTGTTTTCTAGAGATTTGGATTCAAGATTGTAAAGCTATTTGAAACAAACATAATTGTGGTTCACACACACTAGATATGTATATCAACTGAATTGGTTAAAGCTTATTCCTATTTATCTTTTTGTATGTTGAACTATTGTGTGCAATACTAATACTATATAAAATATAAAAAGGAACATGGGAATGGCTATAGACATAAAAAGACATAAAGAGAGGATGGGAAGGAAAAGAAGACGGGAAAAGTTCTATATAAAATGGATGAAAATCAGTTTACATTTGTTTCAAATAAAGTAGGAAGAGCCGCTCTGGAGCACAACTTGCTGCTCTAAGGTCCTTTAGGTCAGGAAGGTTTTACAATATTCCCAATATTAAAAAATTCCAATACAGTGGTCCCTCAACATAAAGAATGAATTGGTTCCAGAATGACCATTGTATATTGAAACCACAACTAGTAATTGATTCCAAGACCCCAAAATGTAACCAACATAATGCTGAATCAAAATTAAAGTTCTGCAGACAACTAATACAGATAAAGCAATTCATTACATATAATAGTTAGAAATAGCTGCTAGAGGCTGGAAATCATTTTCTTTCTTTGAGTCATCTACTTTATATATAATGTCCCAGAAAAAAAAATTTGATGAATGTTGAACCAATGTAGAGTAACGGTGCTTTACATCAATATGGTTAATCCCTACTATTAAAGCATCACCTCATGTATGACCATAGGTATAATGCTCCAACCTTAGTTTAATGGGGTAAGCTGTAACACCAGACACAGCCAAAGGACAAAGAAGGCATAAAGGAAGCTTGAATGAAGAATAGTTGAGTGATGAAAGGAGAACAATTTATATTTATACTGAAAGTTCACATTAGTACTAGGGGCAAGTAGTTCACGTATATGTACCTTGACTGCCTCTAGGTGATGAAACACCTCTGACCTGTTATACTGTAACTTTTATATGATGATATATAACTTATATTATTCTGTCACTTTAACATGATCACGTATAACTTAACTTTTAATCAAGACTCATGGGCCATTTAAAAAAATAGTGCATTAAAACTATAAATAGCCACCTTGTCTCTCTTATATTGGTAAAATGTATAAAGAATTATACCCACTCTGTTTAACATGAAAGCACAGCCAACATGGACATCCACCCTTCACTGGTACCAGCACTGTACTGATTCTTATAATGTTCAACAGAGCTATCTAAACTAAAAGATAAATCATTGCCTTCCTCCCGCCAGCCATGTTTGACTTCTGGAATCTACAAAGGTACTGGAGTAACAATCTTCTCTGACCCTCTCTGTACCTCTGCTCTATATTTTCCGACTATTTAAGCCTGTTAGGCTATTTAGGTCAGTTAGTCCTATTTTAATTGACTACTGTATGAAATTGTGTTTATTTGTTTTCTCAGGCAAAATAAATGTATGGAAATTAAAGTTGTTGTCCTTGAGGACATGGGTTCCAATTTTATCATCCTCTGCAATTATATTTTATGTTACCACATGTGTTTGTCTCTGCTATTCTGCTTTCCTCCAATGCTGCAAATGCACATTGATAGAATGATCAGATTTTTCCAAAAACGGCCTTAGTTTTGTGTGTGACAGGGAAAAACAGCCCTGATCCCCAAAGGTATAAGAAACTAAAATGAGTGAATTTATTTTCTGTGTATCACTGCAGAATGTATATATAGGAATGGGAAATTTAAGCAAATACAAAAATATAGTTTACAAGAGGTTACGAGACTCTGAGATCTAGAATTGAAAGTAGCAAAGGCCAAAATGTAAAATGAAGAAAAGTGGATAGCTCTGATTTAAACATCAAATTCTGTTTTTTTTTCTGGTTTATTTAAAAAAGTCAAACAAAACATCAGACCAGACTTGTGATTTGCAATATTCTAGAATTCCATCGACTGTGAAATTTGTTCAGCTCTAACATTGAAATAGTGTGGTTAATTATTACAAAATGAGCTTCTACAGTCTTTTCATCTGTAAGGTTTATGCCAATTAAGTTTATGACTAATTACAACCAAATCTTTTCATTTTTGACATATAATGTCATTTAACTTATTTATCTGGAAAAATATTAAAAATCTTTATAAAACCTCTCTAGTTTCTGTCTTCCTGTATTAACATGTCAGAAAATGTGTCATCTTTTTGATGTATTGCATAGAAATGTTCAAAACAGTTTTCACACATTACAGACCAATCAATACAATGATCCACAGTTAAATTAATTTGTTCTGTATTTCATTTATGTCATTGCCATAAATATGCATTACCTTCTGGCATATTTTGTATGGACTATTGAGGTTATGATGTAAAGTTGTCATTTTTTGCTATGGTTTTGTTAATGGCCTTTATTAAATTTTACCTATTATCTCTAAGCCTTCTAGTCTCATCACAATTAATTCAAATATAACCAAAAGCAAACAGGTAATTAAGAAAGTACATCTCCATTCTAATCATATTATTTAGCCAAAAATGTTTTTTATTGAATTGGGTTGTACTTTGATCTGTTTTTTATTTTATTCTATGGATATTATCCATGTTTTTTATAGCTTTATGTTGGATTTAAAGGGTTTAAATACTTTTTTAGTCTAGCAATTCTTAAGAACAAATCTTTCCATTGCCAGGACCATCAACACCTAACTTTCTTTAGAATACATGGGTTGTTATATCCATTAGAGAGCTGTGCCCCTTTGGGACTCATTTGGCTTTACTTACAAGAAACACCGTTGGATCATTATAGTCCATTGAGAAGCCGTCAGGTGGATTCAACATTTTAAAGCACAACACAATAATGATCAGAGGGATTCTTCAAACCTGACCAGTTACTTTAAGATCTTGATGGGTTTAATAATTTCTTAATTTTAAAATTTTTTCTTGAATAATCTAATTTCACAGAATAAATTGGTCTGATCGAAATTTGTAATTGAGTTATTTTTGGTATATTTGAATATGTCTTCTTTAATTTTAGATGTAATTATTTTATAACACTTTGGCCACAGGCATGAAAACTGTCTAGTTCTAAAATTATCTTTGCTGCCCATAGCAACCAATCCGAGTGCCCTTCTCATTTTTCTATAGCACTACAAGGCTATGTTCACATGGTCAAATTTCGGCGCGCATTTCGCGTTGTATTTGCGCTCTAATACGGGCGAGATGCGCACCGAAATTACGGTAATCCACAGTTCTCATAGAGAACTATGGATTACGCCTCCTCTCCCCAGGCGTACAATATGATCGTATTGTACGTGCGGGGAGATAAGTGACATGTCACTTATTCGTGGCGCTTACGCGCCGCGAGCAATAACAGTTTATGGGTCCGGTGGGCCGCCCCTGCCCCCCACGTCGCGGAAGTACGCGCCAATCAGCGCGACTCCCAAACACCCAGCGTAATTGAGGGGCATACTGTACGCCCTGCAATTACGCCGTGTGAACATAGCCTAAGAAATTATAACGTGTTTCTGACCCAAATGGTTCCTTGATCAAGGACCCATTTGGTTCGGAAACGCATTAGTAGGGATGAACGCTATGCTCTGCACTGTCCTGTATTCTATTATGTTGGAATAAAGTATCTTTGGATCCCATTACCTGCTGGAATTTTTGTGTCGGTTCTGACACTATCAATAGAGCTTGGACGGGCAGCTCTCCTTGCGAATGTCGGTGGCTAAACTTTGAATACACCGTGAATAGGACCAAGTGGAAAATATGTCGCACAGAAATTGAGGGGTAAGCTGCACGAACTTTTGCTTGTTATAAGAAATTAAAAGGGCACTCTGATTGCTTGCTACGGGCAACAAAGTGAGTTTTAGACCTAGACAGTTTTCATACATGTGGCTCTTTGAGTCCAGTAAAAGCATGCATGCAGATGATTCTATAGGGTTCACAAACTTCCAAACCTTTTCATTTCACATGCAAGTCTAAAGGCATCTGACTCAAGAACCCGTAAACACAGTGAATGGCAAATTGGAACAACTATGACCAAAGACGCACAAAAAATCCTCAGAATTACTATTTATGTTTTGGATGTCATATCAGATTTTTCTTTGTACAAACTTATTGAATAGAATGGAATAATTTCTAAAATAAAAGGCTTGACTGATAAAGCTATGATAAATTGTGCAAAGAATATCTAATTATTCATTGCCTTTATCCCCCTGTCACATTGTTTAAAAGCATTTCTTTTTACACAATGTGACATCCATTTCATTTCAGACTAATGCTTGTGTTATTTGATATTGAAGTAATTAGACTTGACATCATCTATTCTTTACTGTCCTAAAAGAACTTCCAGACGGGTCTGCTGTTATGTTTTATGCATTACAGGAGCAAAATGCCACAATATTTTGGAAATATTTCTTCAGAAACCAGTAATCAAATTGTTTGTAATCAAATTTTCTGCTGAGCTTTGAAAGCTACATTATTCAATATGCTACTGATTCTTTTCTGTAATAGCAACATACTGTATTAGAAATGCATGCGGCTTTAATACATCTCCATTTGCTGATTTACAGCATTCCCAATAGACCCACGGAAAAAAATTGCTTTCCTTCCATAGGCACTGCACGAAACATATGTATGTGCTGCTTGTCAAAACAGTGATATTTGAGTACAAAGAAAATCAGCTCTGTCAGAGGAAAAACACAGCAATTAAAATACTCGCTCCAGTTCTCTGTTTTCTAACCTATTTGCATCATGGGAAAATGACCTGAGTTTGTCTTGAATAATAACTAAAACAAACAAAACAAACTATTTCTATTATGGATTCCTGTAATGTAATAATTTTTGAAGGCACCATGTTGAAATGAATTATAATCATTTTACCACATACAATACATTTACAAATTGTATAATGTATCATGAACTGTTAATACTAGAGACATTTTAATGGGTTGTCCAGAAAAAAAAGCCTGTATTACTTCTATAAACGGTACCTCTACTGCCTATGGGCTGGGATGGGAAGGGATAGGTTTAGCAGCTCAGCAGTATTCACTTGAATTAGGCTGAACTGCAATACTAGACATACAGTAGTCCATGCACAAGAAGAGTGCTGTTTCTGGAGATTTAAAGCCATCATTTATAGCCATGTAAAAGAGCAGAGCCAGTTGCCAACAAGTTTAATAGTGGAATGAAAATCAGAGCTATACATAGAATACAGAGATTTATGTAATGATTCCTTAAACACTAGCCTGTACTCATTATCAAGGGGCAGTCAGCAACGTCTAAAAAGAAGGCAACATCCAGAAAGGAGTTTTTGCTCTATGAGAAGTAAGACGATGTACAGTTGAAACCAGAAGTTTACATACACTATATAAAAAGACACATATGCAGGTTTTTCTCACTATCTGATTTGAAATCAGAAAAAAAAATTACCTTACCCATTTTAGGTCAATTAGGATTACCAAAATTATTTATATTTGCCAAATGCTAGAATAATGAGAGAGAGAAAATGTTTAAGGCATTTTATTTCTGCAAAGTCATAGTTACATAGTTACATAGTTAGTACGGTTGAAAGAAGACACGTGTCCATCAAGTTCAATCAAGGGTTCAACCTACATTTCTTTAGTATTTGTTAGCATTGCCCTTAAACTGTATGGTCAAACATTATGGATATCCTTCCACAAGCTTCTCACAATAGTTGGTAGGAATTTTGGCCCATTCCTCCTGACAGAAGTAGTGTAAATGAGCCGTTTGTAAGTTGCCTTTTCACATAAATTTTCAATAGGATTGAGATCAGGGCTTTGTGACGGCCACTCCAAAACATTGACTTGGTTATCCTTAAGCCACTTTGTAACCAGTTTGGCAGTATGCATCGGGTTATTGTCCATTTGGAAGACTCCTTTCCGCCCAAGCTTTAACTTCCTGGCTGATGTCTTGAGATGTTGCTTCAGTATTGCCACATAATCTTCTTTCTTCATGATGCCATCTATTTTGTGAAGTACACCAGGCCCTTCTGCAGCAAAGCAACCCCATGACATGATGCTGCCACCCCCAAGTTTCACAGTTGGGATGGCATTCATAGGCTTCCAAGCTTCTCCCTTTTTCCTCCAAATGTAACAATGGTCATTATTGCCAAACAGTTAAATTTTAGTTCTGTCAGACCACGGGACACGTCTCCAAAAATTTAGGTCTTTGTTCCTGTGTGCATTTGCAAACATTTATTTGGCTTTTATGTTTCTTTCAGCATAATGGCTTCTTTCTGGCAGAGTGGCCTTTCAGCCCATGTTGTTACAGTACTCGTTTCAAACTTACCAGCTTCTGCCAGCATCTTCACAAGGTCTTTTGCTTTTGTTATTGGGTTGATATGCATGTCGGACCAAAGCACGTTTATCTCTGAGACACAGAATCCATCTTCTTCATGAGCGGTAAGATGGATGGTAAGATGGTTTGTTTGTACTTGCATATAATTGTTTGTACAGATGAACAAGGCACCTTCAGGTATCTGGAAATTGTACCAAAGGATGATCCAGACTTGTGCAAGTCCACAATTTTCATCGTGATAAAGTGGCTGATTTCTTTAGACTTTCCCATGATGTTACACACAGGAGCAGCATGTTTCTGGTGTGTGTTAAAATACATCCACAGATATGTCTCTAATTAACTCAGATGTTGCCAATAAACCTGTCATAAGCTTCCAAAGACATGACCTCATCATATGTGCTGTCCCAAATTGTTTCAAGGCATAGTAATCCTAGTGTATGTAAATTTTTGACTTTGAAGAAAGTAATAAAAATGCCTTAAAAAATTCTCGCTTTCTCATTATTCTGGCATTTGGCTAATGTAAATAATTCTGGTAATCCTAATTGACCTAATACGGGTAAGGTTTATTCTGATTTCATGTCAGATAGTGAGAAAAACATTCATATGTGTCTCTTTATATAGTGTATGGAAACTTCTGGTTTCTACTGTAACTGTATGTTAATGGAGGTGGAGTCAATTAACTAGTTAAATTAATATAAAGATCTTCTTCAAGATGTGATGCTACTATTAGATTCATTGATTTTGTTAACAGATCCAAGGAATTTTTCCTGAAACCATTCTAAGAACTGAAGTCAGTATTCTAAATGAGGTGTCACTAAAGCTCTATACAGATAGATCAGAATCTCCTTCTCTCTGCTGGTTATATACATAGCTGTAGAGACAAACAGCTGACTTGCTTTCTCTACTGTCTGGCCCCAGTGTTGACTTGTTTTGAAGCTGTCAAAAGTCAGGACCCCTAAATTCTTTCTCATCTAATTTTATATATAGATTATTTAATGCTCAAATCTGGCGGTTTTCAGCCAGAAAAGAGTCCAGCTTTTTATGACAAGAGTCCTGCCCATCTGAGGTTAGCCCCGCCCACCTCAAAACTGATTAACCTATTACTTTGAATAGGTAGACACATTTGAATAACTGTCTGGTGGGCGGGGATAGCTTTGGAGGCATGGCTAATACCTGCTCATGAATAAGCTGGACTCTTTTCTGTCTAGCAGAAAGACTGTCCTTGTTGCCCATAACAACCAATAAGAGTTCAATATTACATTTCTCCACAGCAGTAAAAGAATTGAAAGATGAGCTCTGATTGGTTGATTTGGGCAACAAAGACTTACAGGTAGACAGTTTTCATACATGCGGCCCATTATAATCCTGAAAACCACCTTTGAAAATACCAATAAAAGTACCTACTGTATTCTAATGCTCAGAGACAACCTTATACCCACTAATTTACAGTAGTTATTTTTTGCCTATTACAGTATATTGCTTGTGACAAAATTGTTTTAATTATTTTACTAATTTCACTTCCTAACATAGTTGGCCAACCCTTCCCCCATTTATACTGTAGCAGCATCAAAAGGAGTTTTCCCATCACCAACTTTTATCAACTTACCACAGATGATAAATGTATGATTGCTGGGAGTCCGACTAGAGATGTGTGACTTGGACCTCCCAGTGACCATACATGTGGATACCTGTGGATAACTGCTAAATATCGGTGGTGGAACAACATATTTAATAATATTTTTTACCTTCTTCTAATTTATACAACTGTTGTCACTTATGCATCCAGTTTTTTATATCTCTTAACTTCTTCCTTTTACTTTTGCTAATATGTTTGACATGTAATTGATTTGCCTTTCAGACAACTAGTGACCTCTTAGCACTCGCTCCTGCTGATTTATTTCACCAATTTATTTAATTTTTTAATACGTTCAGTTAGTCTTTGTAAAATCTAACACCTTGGTTGTAGTATAGGTTTGCTCAATGGCTGTTT
The DNA here is from genome assembly GCA_025379985.1 of Phyllomedusa bahiana. Lineage (NCBI taxonomy): Eukaryota > Metazoa > Chordata > Amphibia > Anura > Hylidae > Phyllomedusa > Phyllomedusa bahiana. The sequence goes on from JAODAL010001386.1 coordinate 171,015, forward strand.
TTATGTCAAACCATAAACATTGATGGTCACTGAAAAAATTTTTTTAACCTAAATTTAGACATCGGAATCTCATCTGTAAATACTAAATCTAAAATGTTATCTCTTTTGGTTCATAGCTGTGTTAGAGATTGTTCTTTAAGTGCCTTAAGTGTGCACTAGGAACATTCAAATTAACATCAGGCATGTTGAAGTCACCAACAATTACAATATCTCCATTTATGGCTATGTTCACACGGCGTATTTTGCGGCGTATGTCGCCAGGTATTGAGAGTGTACTGTGCTCTAATACGGGCGAAATGCACCCCAATCATTTCGGTAATCCACAGTTCTCATAGAAAACTATGGATTACGCCTCCTCTCCCCGCGTATACAATATGATCGTATTGTAGGCGCGGGGAGATAATTGATATGTCATTTATTCACGGCGCTTACTCGCTGTGAGTAATGGTAACCTGTGGGGCTTGCGGGCTGCCGCCCCCCTGCGCCGCAGGAGTATGCGCCGATCAGCACGACTCCCGAAGACCCGGCTTAATTGCGGGGCGTACTGTACGCCCTGCAGTTAAGCCGTGTAAACATAGTCTATCAGTTATCATAGTTATTAGTTTGTCCTGGAGATAGGAATATTGGTAATATAAGGTGTTTGAGGAAGAGATGGTTGTTGGCTGGTACAGCCTTATAAATTTAGACTAGAAAAATATTTAATGTAGCCAAGAAACATCACAATCTAAACAAATGTACAAATAGGACAGCATCCCAAATTTCAATGGGTAGAGCAGCAGCTAGATAAGTGATGCACTGCAACAATTCATAGTCATATTTGATAAGAATTGGTAAAAACAAGTACTCATCAAAAAAGTAAACTCCTTCAGTTGTAAAATCTTGCTGTAGTATTACCATAGTTATGGCATCAGAACTTCATTATGTCTTAGTTGTTATTATATATGACATGGGCCATGTATAGTAATAAATAGATCATCTAAAATCACAAAACTGTAGGCAATATGCTTCATATAGTAGACCACTGTAAATTCCTATAATTAGTTTTAGGCAGTGTTGGTCCATCAATTTATAGAAAATAGGTTCTCGTATAGAATTATGGAATTTGCAATAAAGTCATGTAAAAAAACAAGGATGCCTCTTGTAAAAATGTAATACACATAATGTTAAAAAACATTGTTCTAAAACATTAAACGTACTGTTAATAAGAATATATAATCTAATTCATTCACACTATATTTGCATGTTTAATATGTGTAAGCACATAAGTCTTTGTCTCAGACCAACTGTGGTGCATCTAGCTATATTCTGAAGAAGGTCTGAGAATATGTTCAAAAGTTTATAAATGTAAAGCTTTTACAATACAAAATGATTGCCAAGGAAACTGCCAAATAGAGGGATTGTAATGTTATTTCACCTCCTAATCCAGAATTATTTTCCACAGTGAAACATTACCGATCCAGCTATTCCTCATTCTTTAACATACTGTAAAATTTACAATTACAATTGAGGATTGAAGGTGGTAAATATTAAAAATTATTCATTTTCCAGCTGATAAAAATATGGAAATACCCAGTGTTATCAGTATGTAGTTTGTGCAGTTTGTAATATCTGTCCAAAAATGATGTTTTCAACCAATTCACAAAGGAATATTTCATTGTTTTCTTTAATCCATAATTTTTTACAAACTTAAGAAGGATATCAATTAATCGCCACCTTCCATGTTTTTATTAAATGAGGATCCAAGTCCAGAAATTAAATTAAAGGACTTTCCTTTTTTAATTTTAACAGCACATAGAAATACTAACCTATAACAAATTTAGGAATTAATATATCATTATACATATTTTCTAACATTAATGTAAATTAAAATGGTTTATAAAGTTAGTGATCACTTAAGTATGCTTAAAGGGATTGTGCAATAGGAAAAAATAGGTTCCAAATAATACCCCTCCCAAAGTGAAGCACTTTTGTAATGTCCTATGATCCTATATCAGTTGTCTGCTGGCAGGTAGCTCAGTAGTTGTGTGTCTACACACTGAAAACAGCTCTGTGTGGAGCCCCAGGAGATCATCAGGGAAGAAATAAGTACATATCCTGAAACTAAGGTTGGGATGGAGAAAGATGAACATGGTGTAGCAAAGGAGCTTGTAGTTTTACAGGGCACAATAAAACAGCTTCATACAGGAAATGCTGGTGCTCAGCTGCAGAGAAGGTAGGCTACATATAGTCAGGAAAAGCACAATTTGCACAGGATATATTATTAGGAGTTGAATTAAAGAAATTGTCCGGTTTATTAGAAAAACTAATAGCCGGTTCCTGGGGCCTCATTAAAATTTAAAAAGTATTTATATTCCCATTCTTTGGGCCCTGGTTCCAGCTCTGCATCTCTCTTATATTCTTTTTTCATTCTTCTACTTGTGAACAAGGATGTCACCACTGCAGCCAATCAGTGGCTACAGCAGTGACATGCCCATTCAGAATTAGAAGACTGAAAACAGGAGACTGGAAAGATGCACTGTTGGAAGGTGAGTATAAGCTTTTTTTTATTTTAATGGGGCCCCAGGACAGGCTGTTAGTTTTATTTTTCATCAACTATACAACCCCTTTAAGACTTGGGCAAGCAATTTGAGGATTTTCTGGGCAATCTCTTAAACACTGTAATCCAATATAGGCTTATATAGAGGCATAACTTAAAACCCCTTGCCCTCCAAGCAAAATTTTTTTGGCAAAACCAAAAAACCAATGCCACACTTTATATTTCTATACAGAGGACTCTGAAATTCTAAACCCTTAAACTATTGGGTAAGGTTTTAGATCATTTTTTATGCAAAAAACCATTTAAATTTTTAACAGAAATTTAATTAGGCGGGGGAGAGTTCTTCGTTCTTTGGGGGAAGGAAAACCAAAACCACTGGTTTTCACTAAAAACCCAAAGAAAAATTAAAAATCACTGTTGATGCAATTCATGTACCACATGTCTAACAAATTGCAGATATAATACTTGTGAATTGCAGGAAGAATAGTAAATTTCAACAAAATCCTCTTACCACTGCAAGGGAATTTGAGATTAGAGACCCATCTTGGCTGAGCATGTTCGATACTGTAATCGCTGGCAAATCCATATTTTGTGGATGAAACTGAAGTAGACCATTCTGATTCATAGGATGACAAAGGGAGGGGTAACCCGAAATCCCCCTCGATAGAGGTTTTCAATTTTTGTTCTGGCATTGAAGGAGGTGTAATAGGCGGGATGTTAAAGTCTTCATTCTCTAGACTATGTCCAAGGAAAATTCTGTAAAAAAGGGAAAAAAACCCAATATTTTTTTTCATGTATTTACGGCAATCACCCAAACCCTACTTTCTTATTTTCCAAGTAAATTATTTTTTACCAATAAAAATCACAAGTTTAAATCCCAATTGTTTTTGTGCTGCTTTTTTTAAATTTTTGTTTGGGAAATTTTATTCCCCCCAAAAGGCCCTAACAAAGTCTGGGCCATTTGTTTAAATTTTCCTTTTTGGCCCCTTTTTTCAAAAAATCAAAAACATTTAAAAAATTTCCCAGGGGGGCCCCATTTTTAAGGGTTCTTGCCCGAATTGTATTATTGCTGGGGATATTTTTTTTTCCCCCATTCTGGGGAAAACAAATGTAATTTACAAAATCAACATTTGATCAGAAATGCTTTTACTGTACTGGCATAATAGATTGTACAAAGGCTTCCCCCGATAGTGGAAATTTTAATACCATACAGAATTTATATACACAAAATACCCTTAAAAAAATTTTTAAGGGCCCATTTTTTTTATAAGCAAAGAACATTTCCAACTGTATAAAATGAAATATGCACAGTGCACAGATCACTAAGCAGCTTTATCTCAACATGTCTTCCTCTATTGTGCACATAAGACCCAAGGTTGGCCCCAACGGGGGGTAAGGTCCCTTTTTTGGGGTTGGGACAATTCCCTTCCCCCCATAAGTTCGTTTGATGAAGGGGAATAAATAGCCCCAAAACAGGGCATTTCTAAGGGCCTTTTTCCCAAAAAAAGGATCAATTTTCTAAAAAAATTTGTAAATGTGGGGTGTCATACTTTCTAGTTTCAATAAAGCAAAGGTCTATTCCTCTTTTTAAATTTTGTTTTTTATTTTTTGTTTCCTGCCCGTCTGTGAAAAATCTTTGTTGGGAAAAAGGAACCCCGCACTAAAAACCATTTTTTTGCTTTATTGTCCTTTAATTGTGTTGTTTCCTATTGCACAACGTAACAAGATAAACAAATAAGACACCTAATATACTCGATTGATTACGGAACTTTCCACCAGATACTGGGTTCTGCTTTTACCTAGTTTATTATTAAATTTTTCTGAAAGGGAGAGTAAGGGTATGGGGTAAAGGAAGCCCTAGAAAAAAAAGTTGCCATATAGTGCTCCAATGAGTAGTAACAATGTGACTGCATATGCAATTTATGCATACTTATGTCACAGTGGGTTGCAAAAGTATTCATACCCTGGGAACTGTTCCTCATTTTTAAATGTTACAACCACAAACAAATTATATTGATATTTTATGTGATAGAGCAACATAGAGCAAACATTTGTTAAGTGTAAACAAATGATACCTGCTTTTCCAAATGTTTGCAAATTAAAAAACTTAAAAGTGTATTCAGCCCCCTGTACTGTGATAACACTAAATAAAATCCAGCGTGTCCAAATTGCCTTTAGAAGCCACCTAGTTAGTAGAGTCAATCTGAATGTAATTTATTCACAATATAACTAAACTGTTTTTCCAAGGCCTTAGAGGTTTGTTGGAGAACTTAAGTGAACAAACAGCATCATAAAACCAAGCAATACACCAGACAACTCAGGAATAAAGTTGTGGCATTTGTATTGCAGGTTTAGGCTTTAAAAAATTGCCCAAGCTCTTAACATCTCACAGAGCACTGTTTAATCTATTGTCTGGAACAAGTGCAAACCTACCAAGACATGGCCATCCACCTAAACTGACAGTCAAGACAAGGAGATAACTAATTAGAGGAGCAACCTAGAATTCCGTGAACACATGATTACAAGTACAGCAATGCGTTAGGTGTAGCAAGCTATAAACATACCATAAATATACCCACGCAATCAATTGTGATTAAAAGTTTATTATTTGTATTAGTATATCATTTACATTTTTTTATAAACACAGTTACAGAAAAGATGCTAAAATCACCCAATGTGAAATTAAACACTATTCAAAGTTTGACAATGAATAATTCAATATAACAAATTCATAATAATGTGATACATTTGAAACATGATATCTTGATAAGTACTTAACTAGATGGTACAGAAAGCAATCACATGGGAAAGCGCATCCCCAATGTACACTTTGCCTGCTCTTTGTCAAGGAGATACTGTTTAATTTCACATTGGGTGTTTTTAACATCTTTTCTGTAATCATGTGTTTATAAAAAAGTTTTTAATCATATACTTATAAAAATAATTAATTTTTAGTCACAGTTAATTACATGGGTATATTTTTGGTATGTAATTAGGCCGTGTTCACATGGTTTATTTCGCCGCGGATTGGCGCCGTACTCCGCGCCGGATTTGCGCTGCAGTACGGCGCCAATCCGTCAGAGTAATTACGGTAATCCACTGCTCTCATAGAGAACAGTGGATTCCGTCGCGCCTCCCCGCTCGGCGAATCCGCCGCGGGGGGAGAAAGTGACATGAATATTATCCAGGCGCAATACGCGACGTGGATGATGGAAGTCTATTGGGGCCGGCGGGCAGCGCCCCCGCCCCCATCCCTTATTCAAGCCGGAATTGCGAGCGCAATCCGGCTCGCAAATCTGGCGTGAATAAGCCGTGTGAACGGGGCCTTTGTTGTGTATTCCAGAAATCTGGCCTCTGTGGAGGAGTGGCAAGACAAAATCCCTTTTTGAAAGCAAGCTATAAGAAGTCCCGTTTATAGTTTACAAAAAGCTTTGTAGGGGACACAGCAAGCATGTGGAAGAAGGAAGAAGCATGTGTGGAGGAAAGCCAACATTGTTCATCACCCTGAACACAACACCACCATAAAGCATGGCAGTGGCAGCATCATACTGTGGGGATGCTTTGCTTCACCAGGGACTGGGAAGCTAGCCAGAGTTGATGGGAAGAAGTAATGGAGCTAAATACAAGGCTATCCTGGAGGAAACCTGTTAGAGGCTAAAAAAGAATTGTGGCATTGAGAATCTGTGTCATGCCTTTAAAATTGCTGTTCATAAATGTTTGCAAACCAATGTGACTGAGCTAGAGCTATTTTGCAAAGCGAAATTTGCAAAAATTCCAGTCTCTATTTGTGCAAAGCTGGTAGAAACACACCCCAACAGACTTCAGCTGTCATTACAGCTAAAGTTGGTCCTACAAAGTATTGACTCAGGGGGGCTGAATATATATGCACATCACACTTATCAGTTTTCAATTTGCAAATATTTAGAAAAGAATGTATCATTTTCCTTACACTTCACAAATATTTGTTACTATGGGTATGTTCACACGATGTCTTATATCCGTGTGAACATCTGCTTTTCTGATGCATGTCTGGGTCTGTCTGAATGTCCTTGCATCGCGTCTGTCGGGCCCGTCTTTCGGATGCGATTCAAAAATTGCATGTCCTTTCTTGGAGTGGATGCGAAAGACGGATCGGACAGACACGATGCAAACACGCAGCGGCGATCGCTCATGTGAATGCTGCTGCGTGTCTGTCATTGCCAGCAGTGATAAACTCACTGCTAATTGTTAGATCCGTGTCTCGGTCTGTTCAGACGGACCCAGACGGACACATCAGAAAAGCGGATGTTCACACGGACACAAGACGCCGTGTGAATATACCCTTTATGGTGCTCTATCAGAGGAAATATCAACAATAAAATACAAGTTTGTGGCTGTAATGTTTAAAAATGAGTTCAAGGGTTATGAATACTTTTGCAACCTACTGTAATTAGGAATGAGGAGGACACCCAGAGACAGACAAGGGTGAGGAGGCAAATGGTTCTAGATGTTGTGTAAGAAGCACATCACAATGTTCTGCATTATTTTGTGAAAAAAGACAAACATTTTAAAGCAATACACACCTTAAAGGAGTTGTCTCATCTCAAAGTTTCATAGGATGCATGAATGAAATAATGCTGTTTTGCTCTGTCACTTCCTGGTCAAGATGTCTGTAATTAGCATATGAGCTCCTTTATTCAGACCTCTGCTAATTAGATAAATCTCATGCTGTCAGGACCAGGGAAGCTTCTGAGTTAAAGTAAACAGCAGTAATTACAAATAAGCTCTCACTGTCCGAAGTTGAAATTGTGAGCTGCTGCGACCTGTGTGATGACATCACTCCCTGCTATCTGATAGAACAAACAGCGGGGTGGAGAAGTTCACAGGTCGGTCACTTGGGGAACCAGAGAGTACACAGAAGGTGATAAAATCACTTGTAGCTCCTTAACAAAAAAAATGAACAACGCAATATATTTGGAAAACATCTTTATTTAGTGTTCCCAACATGTTGAAAGCTAATCTTTGTAGCGAGACAACATGTGTGCTCTTCTTAATGGGTGGAGTCAATGGCGATAGATAGTCTGTGCCTACAGGCTATTAAAATGTGAGTCTGTTACTGTCCCTATGAAAATGTTACATATTCATAAATAAGACACATGTAAAACAAACAAACCAAAATCCTGGTTCTTACACAGTAAACCGTAACAAAGTTTCCATTTGTTCTGTTAGTTTGAATTGTATTCACACTAGTGCTATAAGATCCTATTCTAAATTTCATATTTTTACAACCAAAAATGTAAACCAACTATAGTTGTTCTCACTCTTTTTTCCCTGGAGATATATTCTTGGTTTGAATAAAAAAAAAAAAGCAGTCAATCCCTAATGATGTTATTGTGAGTGCTTCCTAAGTGATATTTAGAAAAATGTATAGAACCTGTTTATTTTTTTTTTAAATGTAATTCTGCTAAGCATTCTACTCAACTGTGCTTCACTTGGACTCTTTGTTTAAGGAGCTCTTTGGAGCTCTCTAATTCATGACAGATTATTGTAAATAGCAAAGGTTTTCCTTTTTCACAGTGTGTTTTGCCTGCATTTAATTCTCCCACGTCTAATGTTATTAAATTAAATAGTTGTGAATCTGTAATATACAGTACACCACTGAGCTCATTAAATACATATTTTACTTTGTAGACATTTAAATATTATGATAATGTGTTTCACAGAGAAAACTTTGAGAAGTTTAAATAGGATGAACCTTATCTTTAATTTCTGAATGGAGTACATTCACAATGAAGTGTCTTTTGTCTCAGCATGACTTAGACTCGATAGTTTCAGAACATAATGTATTACTGCTGAAACCTGGAGTCCATTACATAAATCATCTCAACTCTCAGCAAGAATTGTCCAACAGTGCCATTGATATGTTTAAGTCAATGATCCTGAAAACAACTTTTTGTCTTACTTCACATGTTCGACAACACTAATAGATCATCTTCATTTAAAAGCACTCAGCAGGCTAATTTATCAAGCCACAGTTATCAAAACCATATTATCTTTTAGGGCACAACTTCTTTTTATCTCTCTCATCAATTTTGTTCATTGTAACTTGCACAGATGGGCTCTTTTTTAAACACTGGAGCAGAATCGAGAAAGAAATGTATATGTATTCTGGAAACCGTATTAAAAAACTATTGTATTTACTCCCTTTATTCTTTCTCTCAGATTTCCACTATCTTCAGTACTTTTCTCTCTCTTTAACCAACATGCAACTCCGTATTACACTGTCCAATGCCTTTCTTTACTTTTTAAACCCCTAAAATTAAAAACTCTTCAAACACAATCTTGATTTGGTGTCATGAGTATATCCCTCCATTGCTCTCTTCATGGATTTAGAACTCATTGTGTACCACTCACTGTTAGCTGTGAGTTTCATATTTATTTGGCACTTGAAGAAGTAACTGGCTTCATACAAATCTATTTCGTTTAACTGTTTGTTGTCTGTGTATTGTCTTTGTTTGCTGGGTTACAGCTTGGAGACAGGCTTAGATCTGCTGGGTAATCTCTACTGCTCGTCTGTCTCACTGAGGCCTCAGGCTCAGTTTGCTGGGGACTGGAGAGTATCAGCAGCTCGCTGTTTGCTATGATGCGTCTCATCAGCCTTGAGACAGGCTTAGGTCTTCTGGGGAGTATCTCCTGCTCGTCTGTCTCACTGAGGCCTCAGCCTCAGTTTGCTGGGGACTGGAGAGTATCAGCAGCTCACTGTTTGCTATGATGCATCTCATCAGCCTGGAGGCAGGCTTGGGTCTGCTGGGGAGTCTCTCCTGCTTGTCTATCTCACTGAGGCCTCAGCCTCAGTCTGCTGGGAGTGTATTAGCAGCTCGTTGTTTGCTATGATGCGTCTCATCAGCCTGGAGATAGGCTTAGGTTTGCTGGGGAGTCTCTCCTGCTTGTCTGTCTCACTGAGACCTTTGTCTGCTGGGGACTGGTGAGTATCAGCAGCCTGCTGTTTGCTATGAGGTGTCTCCTCAGTGTTGTCTTTGTTTGCTGGGTTACAGCTTGGAGACAGGCTTAGGTCTGCTGGGTAATCTCTACTGCTCATCTGTCTCACTGAGGCCTCAGGCTCAGTCTACTGGGGACTGGAGAGTATCAGCAGCTCGCTGTTTGCTATGATGCGTCTCATCAGCCTTGAGACGGGCTTAGGTCTTCTGGGGAGTATCTCCTGCTCGTCTGTCTCACTGAGGCCTCAGCCTCAGTTTGCTGGGGACTGGAGAGTATCAGCAGCTCACTGTTTGCTATGATGCATCTCATCAGCCTGGAGACAGGCTTAGGTCTGCTGGGTAATCTATACTGCTCGTCTGTCTCACTGACGCCTCAGCCTCAGTTTGCTGGGGACTGGAGAGTATCAGCAGCTCGCTGCTTGTTATGATGCATCTCATCAGCCTGAAGATGGGCTTAGGTCTGCTGGAGAGTCTCTCCTGCTTGTCTGTCCCACTGAGGCTGAGGCCTCTGTTGCTGGGGACTGGCAAGTATCATCAGCTTGCTGTTTGCTACGATGCATCTCGTCAGCCTGAAGACGGGCCTGGGTCTGCTTGAGAGGTTTCAGCAACTCGAGTAGCAGTCATATGCTTTGTCACAGGAGTCTTTTACCTAAGTACAGGGTTCCTTTTTGGAGACATAACTCGTCTGAAAGGTGCTAGAGAAAACCTTCCTTAAACATTTGCAAAATATTCTCTTGACTCACACTTAGTATTACCACTATACTGGAGATGCTCTCAGGAGGTACTTGGTTCCTCTGTTTTCTTTTTTTGACTCTTGATGGTATCTCCTACATAATAACTCTCAATGCAATGAAGTAGATACACTTTGCTCATCTTCACGCCATTTATGAGCTTATGAATATACTTCTGGAACATTATCCAATAATTATGGAGATACTGTTGAGATATGCTTGTTATTATCTTCTTTGACTTATAATGTTTTTTTTCTGCAAATTCTAATAAAACCATGATTGAAAAAATAGTTGCACAATTTGGTGCAGATTGGTTCAGTTATTTGGCCATCCATATAGAACTGATGGTCAATCCCTCTCTGTCTCTCTCTCTCTCATGAAGCCAGCCAACAATAATTAATCTTCTCTATTAAGTCTGTTTCTTCATATTATAATTATACGTGATAAAATTGTACATTGGTTTAAAGTATTAGTTCAAGATGGTGAAAGACAGATACACAAGGGAACTCAATCAAAGATGGTAAATTGAGCCTTTTAGCAGTTATTATAATAATTACCAAGTACTTTTAGTATCAGAAATAGCACCTAGCCTTCAGCTCCACATATACTACATAATACTACATCTTAGGCTGAGTTCACACAGTGTTTTACAGGTGTTTTGCAGCAGTATTTGTAAACCAAAACCAAGAAAAGGTGGAAAATACAGAATAGGCACAAGCTTTTCCATCATACTTCTTATCTCTGTAGGTTTCATTCCTGGTTTTGGTTTACAAATACTGATGCAAAACATGCCTGAAAAACACTGTGTTAACTCAGGCATAGATTGAACAGATGTAATGATGTAGATTATACATTATTTGCATGTAGAAAAAATATTCTTTCATGAGTTGAAAAATGAAACAAAATATAGGCAAAAGCTGGTCTTATATGATTGAGTCTAACTATATATGCAGTACCCACTCTTGACCCAAATTGTTTAACAAATGTTTTTGCCATGATTACACACCCCAAATGTGTATCTTTTTAATTATTTTACTGCAGAAATCTGCAGCTAGGGTTTCCCACTGTGGCCTGCCCAATGGATCTAAATGCAAATAAGCCCTGTTGTAGTTCTAAAGAGCTAACCTGGGCGTCTGAATGGGGTATAAATAATCCTATTTACATGCATTTCCATTGAAATGTGAAGTAATATTCTCACGTGCAGAAAACTGTGTCTAAATCCTGACAGAACTCACAATGTGGACATAGCCTAAGCCTGCACATCATTTTTCTTCATACCTTCTGGTGGTGTCACACATAGTGATTTTGGAAAAAAAGCCATGTTTTTAGCATTAGTTTTTGTGTCTTTTTTGGAGCATTTTTGCGCCGTTTTTCTACGTTACAAATTATGTAGTTCAAGGAGGAATTATTACATCACAAGACATAAGAATCACATGACATTTTATGGGAAAACACAACAGAAAACATGGCACTAAAAATGCATGAACACAAAAGAGCAAAAATGGTACTAAAACACATGCATTTTAAAGTGTCCAGATGTAAGCTGGAAGTCAATAGGCAAATATACAACACATTATAGACACTGCTTTCCTTTTTTAGAGTATTTTTTTAATTTTAAGTACAATTTTTGGGTCACCAGGAATATTTTTAAAATGCAGAATGCCGTATGTGTATAGGTTTTTTCACATACTTTGAAACCTTTTTTTCACTACATAACTCCACATTGCAAATCTTGTGTCACACTAAGAAAAAAGTACCAATGCCCATTTCTTTTTTTGCAAACAATACTTCAAAAATGGCATGAAGCTTAAGAACAACCCCATACAGTATTTGGAGTATTTTTCCTTTGCCCAAAGAAAACACTATACAAAATACGTGTAATGGTGTCTTAAAAATGCATGAAGCCTGAAAAACATACACGTACACAAAAAAAAATTGAAAGAAACACCTTAAAAAAGTGCGTGGAGAGACCTTCTAGGGGTATGCCAGCTGATAACATTTATCATCTATCCAGTGGATAACTGAATAAATAATCTCAACCAATATAAACAATAGTAAGTTGTGTGCTGATGTGAAGCATCTTTTTATTTTTGACTGATGAAGATGTCAAGCCAAATGCTAGAGTAGTTTAACTTAATTAGATAGTCTATTTTTACAGACTGCTTTTTATTTCCTATTGAAAACTTGGCTTTTCTATGCAAGGGAACAAGAGCGATTCTGTCTATAATGAATACCTCAGGGACTGCATAAACTAATCATTACAATCTTGCAGTGAAACTGGTTTTAGTAACTAGTTTAGGCTTGCAAGACTTTGCTAGATTAATCCAATCAATCAAAAGCATACCATCTAAGGAAAGCATTGAACATACAAACAATTAATTCGAAAATAAACAAATTTTTATACATAAGAAATTCATAATACAAAGCCGTCTCTGTTTAAAACAGCTGTGCACATAAAATGTTGTAGGAAAGAGGGGGGAAGCGCGTTACTTGTAACATGTACATTTTGCCATACTCACTGGTAGTAATAAAGTCTCATCCTTGTCTTTTGCCCTATGGTGCTGTAAAGTTGGTTCAGTAAAACCACAGGGGATCACCGGGTTACACAGAGACCACAGACCGGGGATTTTCACCTGACATTTAGATACACGTTTGGGTATGTTGTTCGGACCCAAACATGTATCTAACAATGTTCCTGTGTGATTACATTAGTCTCAATGTAAAACACGTATCAGCGTTCAGACGATACGTGTTTTACATACGTCTTTGTGATGCATTTAATGGATCCGATCAAAGAATTCACATGTCATTTCTTGATTCATTCTACTCATCACAAAACCTATTTAAAACAATAGGGTACATATGTGCAATCAAGAAAATGTACCCAAATACGTACCACACTTTAGGTATGTATTTGTATACTTTTCTTGGATCAAAAAACATATTTCAAAACACAGGGGGACATGTCTGAAAACTGTCTTGGTCTAAGACTTTTCTTGTTGCCCATGGAACATACCTTTACACACTGATACAGTATGCCTGTCTGATTGAGGCATGCTTAGGACAGGTTCACAGTCATCTCAGAGGTTTGGAACCCCGTCGCAAAGGTGGAGCCCAGACCATTTCACAATGGACACCAGTTGACTACAATGGAGTCTGTTTGGTTTTCACTGCGATGTCCATTGTTTCAATGTAAAAAAAATAGCACTTCATGCTGCACTACTTTTTGCATCGTACTCACTGGAATGTGCAACAGATATGTAAATCCAGCCTTAGATATAACACTTTTTATTCACTTCCCAAGTCAAAGTTGAAATGAGGATAATTAACTGTGCGGATAATTCTATATCAGGTGCATTTCCTGTTTTAGGCCAGATTGACATGGCTTGTGAACCCAGGCAAGTGCATTTTGATGCAGACATCGGCTCTTTTCTTACGTGCCATTTTGCACATTATAATGCAAGTAGAAAAGAAAACATATATGATGTAGGCTACTTCCACCATTTAGGCCTATGGTACATTTTTATGCTTTGTACCGGGAGTATCTATAGGGGTGGCGAGTTAGCAGTCGCTACTGTGCCCTGGAGCCCTGCCACATAACATAATACCAGGCGGCACATGGTGGCTGGAGACATTTTTATAGATTTTGCATTCATTGGGGCCTAGGAGCTTTAAAGGGAACCTGTCACATAGATTATGCCCCCCTTGTTGAGGACAGCACAAGCTAGTGTCAGACATGCTGTTTCCAGCGCTGGGTCCCTTATTCTGTAAGATTCTGTAGTTTTAGAACTAAGGGCCACATGTATGAAAACTGTTTAGATCTAAAACTCACTTTTTTGCCTATAGTAACCTATGGGCAAAAAAGTGAGTTTTAGACCTAAACAGTTTTCATACATGTGGCCCTTAATGCTCAAATCTTATTCATGAGCAGGTTTTAGCCCTGCCTTCCAAAGGCTAGCCCTGCCCACTGACAGTTATTCACATGTTTCTACCTATTCAAAGTAATCGGTTTAGCAGTCGAGGTGGGTGGGGCTAACAGGTGGGCAGGGTATTAGAAAACGGACTCTTTTCATGACTCTTTTTGCTGAAAACTGCAGATTTCAGCACTAAATACTCGAAAACTACAGCATCTTACATAATAAGGGACAGAGCGCTGGAAACAGCATGTCTGACACTAGCTTGTGCTGTCCTCAGCAAGGGGGGCATAATCTATGCGACAGGTTCCCTTTAAGTTACACTCTGGTGTTGTCTGATGCATTGTGCAGTGTGTAGAGAAACAGTACAGCAGTGTGATTTTCTACATGTTTTTGCAGCATCTTACACCATGCTGCCTTATAAATCTAGCCTTACAGTACCACAAGTATTTCAAGTGGAAATCCATGGGGATTACCACTTGAAATACTCGTATAAAACTGAAAGTGAACCATTCCCACTGACTTTAATAGATAATACGCGTTGTAGTTCATGCAACACGTATTTCTGGCAGTTGTTTTTTCTCCATAAAAAAAAAATAGAACATACTCATTCTTTGGATGTATTGCGCATGGAAATTTACTATTGATGTCAATGGGGATGGCTAAAGACCTTTTCAATGGGGAGTTCCCAAAATATCTGTATGTGGTTTTTAATGCAGATCTGCAACCAAAACCACATAGAAATTAATGAGACTCATTTCTGACTGTAAACCACGGGTACAAAAATTACTCTAAATCCACATGCAATAGCATATGAAGTACTGGTCCGACATGGTTTTCAATGGCCGGATTCGACAAGTAAGTTTTGTCATCGTGTGGATGTACCCTTCAGTAATCTTTACATACCCACAGTTTAGTAGGATATCGGGGTATTAGTTTTAAAGTCATACAGTCATATCCAAATGAAGTTGTCTTCTTCCAGACATTTGTGGCCCTGAAGTATGAGGTGTACATTATTGTGTCATAGCTTGAGCCCAAGAGAGGATCCACTGGTACTCTGGTGTATAAGTCAAACCCTTTACAGTGGTATATGATTCTGTTTAAATCTTAGGTAATGTCTCCATGTCATAGAAAAATGATAGTATATAAAAATGTTTTAGTATTCTAAAATCACTGAAAATCCGATCATTCAGTCAGCCCTATAGACAATGATAGAAAAAACAACCTATAGTCTCCACAGGTAATTTTTTTCTCCGCTCCTCTTTGGCACCGTCTGGTACATCATGTTGTACAATACTCCGGCGCTTTGAGTTTTTTCGTTGTCTTCCCATAGAATCAATTGCATGGGCGACGGCAAAAAAAGGAGAACCGACCGTGGATTTTGTGCAAAATGTGACATGGTTTCATGCTGTACATATCTATAATATGAAAGATATATTGACTCATAGTATACCAATCATTAATGTGCCATTCATTTACTATAAAAAATATAGGATGGTTTTTTTTCTCCATAGATTTAAATAAATCCATTAGGAAAAATTTTGGTATGTTCCACTGCATGTCATATGTGGCTATGTTAACATTGGTTTAGGGGCTTTTGTTTATGATGGCAACCACAACACCAATTACTTGTAAAGACAATGGTCAACAAATCTCATTCACTTATAATGAGATTCATTGAGGTTTTCACAGCAAGAATCAAACCAAATGATGTCATAAGTAACTGAACAGCCAAATGAGCATCGAACACCAGTGTGAACATAGCTTTACATGGGCATTTTGAAGTATATTTTACTAGAGAAGAAGCCAGTGCCATATGGACACACCATACAGTGCCATGCAAATCAGTAGGCTGTATAGAATCTCTGTGCTGCAATAAAGCTCCTCTGCATCTGTTCTACATGGGGATCAATGATTCTTATATAAAAAAAAAAAAATTATTCTCTGTGCAGAAACAATTATACAACTGTACAGATGGAATTGGCAACCGATGACTACACAGCTGCTTCTGAACTACATATCCTATGGATCCCATTAGACAACAAGGTGATCAAAGTTATCAAACCTGTTCTACCGTTTATTCATTTTCTTTAAACTACTTCCTTCTCATATATTTTGTGTACTCAAGTAGTGTTATATATTAGTTTGATATCATGGTCAGAACAGATAGCTGTGGGCAGAAACGGCACCAAGTGGTTTACAGCTGCCGCACTGTGCTACAGAGGAGATTTGCAAAAGGAATTTAAAAACCACTAATATAAACCAGTGGTATCAGAATGTGGTGCCAAGCAGACCTTTGGGATAGTCTCAAAAATATCATTAATTTTCACTGTATGTTGAGTTTTATGGCATTATTCCAAAGTTAGCTTTCTGTAAAAATCATTTCAAGAGTTGTACTGTGTTATTTGCTTGCAGCAACATCACAGAAACAGTAGTGAACCATATGTTGCTAGTTAGCAATTTTCTATGTAAGTCCCAGGGCGAAGAGTCTGGCTGAAAGTTAACCTCTTCATTTCTTGAAAACGCAGATAAACAGTATAGAAAACATCATTACATTGGAACAAGAATGAGAATGATCATGTGTCTAAATGTAAGGTGTGCACACACACACACAGAGTTATGGAGAAAATGTAACAAAAGCATCACCTGTATGAAAAGTTCCTTATTGTGAAAATGTGTTATGTGCAGGTCAAATCTGCAAATCACTTACAGAAATACAAGCTGAAATTTTGTCTAATTCTAGCCTTTTCCCTTTATAGAACCAATGTATGCATTGTCATGATATGTGGGAAATCATTTTGGGACATTTTATTAATTTTGCAACAACATTGATGCATTTTGTTTTGCAAAGTAGGCACAACCTGGGTCAGTAAATAAAACAAGTTTTTTTATCACTTTTTTCCCAAAAAACGGGCATCCCGGTTTACAAACGGGATGGGGACTGTGGGTTTGTTTTTTAATTTTAAAATTTTGTTGTAAGCGAAACGGGTATTTTTATTAAAAATCTTTTTCCCCAATCTTTCCTTCTGCTCCGCCAAAACCCCCCCCCCCCCACCCCCAATTATCACCCCCTTAAAGTACTGGCTTCCTTTTTAACACATCTACATCAGACTTTAGTCAGTCATGAACACCTTTTAAGTCTACCCTTTAAAGGGTACTAATGTAGCATAATACCAGCATTAAAACCAAAGTGAACCAAAGGTCCAAAGACCCTTTCCCAGCTCCACCCCCAAAACACCCAAAGCACCTCCTCCCACAATCACACCCTGCCTAAATCAAACCCCTTTTCTCCCCTCAGACCCCTCGGGGCAAGGGATTCCATATTCCCCTTTCTTCTTACCCTCACACCCGACCTCAACTCTTCACCTTTTCCACAAACAAAAAAGACCTTTCTAAAAAAAACCCACACAACCCCCTTTTTTCCCTTTATCCCACACCCCACCCCCCCCTTTCCTCTCTACCTCTTCTCCTCCTCC
The DNA here is from genome assembly GCA_025379985.1 of Phyllomedusa bahiana. Classification (NCBI taxonomy): domain Eukaryota; kingdom Metazoa; phylum Chordata; class Amphibia; order Anura; family Hylidae; genus Phyllomedusa; species Phyllomedusa bahiana. The sequence goes on from JAODAL010001386.1 coordinate 188,649, forward strand.
CCGGGGGATATACTCCCAATCCAGGGCCACCCCCCAGCGCATCCCACTGGTTTCAGGCATCCCCACAACCAAGCACAACATTTTTATCAACCACACAAACCTAAAAACCATCCCCCCACCCCTGCAGCCCCAAAACCCCATGTCTGGACCCCTCTGGAATGCCTTTCTGTGTGCAAAAGCTTCCCTTCACCACGACCTCTTCATCTCACCAACCCCACCTTCCTTGGGTTTAACAAAACTTGGCTGACAACCCAACTGACACAACTTCCCCTGCTGCACCTCCTAGGGTGGGCCCATTTACCCACACCCCCCCCCCCGGGGCAGAAAACATGGCGGGGGTGTCGGCCCTTCTTTTTCAAAAACCTTTCCTTTTCTCCCATTCCACCATACCTTCCCTCACTTCCCCCCTTTCGGGGTGCTTTTCTTCCGCTACTCCCTCCCCCTCCAACCCCAAGGGCTTTTATACCGACCCCCGGGCCCTGCCACCCCCCTTTCCTTTGACCCTTTGCTTCCTGGCCCTCCACTTTCTTGCCACAGAACCCCCACTATTCAGGGGGAGTTTTTAACATTCCAATCGATACACCCCACTCCGCTACAAAAAACCCCTGTCACTCCCCTTTTCCTTTGGGGCCTCTCCCAGGGGAAACCCTGGAGCCACCACAAACAGAGGGACACCACTACCCTTTTTCACCCCCTTTGGGCCCCCTATCTAACCTCTCAAACTCCCCTCCCCCCACTCTGACCACAATCTGCTCCCTTCTCCCCCATCACCACTCCACCTCCCCTCCTCCCCCAAATCAGACACCCACGCGGGAACCCTACAAAACCTCAACCGTTGCACTCCTCTCTACCCTTCCCCCCCAAAACCATATCCCCTTTTGCTGACCCAAAACGCACCCCACCACATTCACAACAACACAATCACTTCCACCTTGATGCTGTCCCCCTCCCCAAACAAAACAAACCCCAAAATAACAGACAACCCGGGACACAGCCTCCACCAAACAGCTGGGGCACTCCAATTTCCGAACCCGCGAAAAAACCCGCTCCACCACGACTTACTCATATAAAGAATCACTACACAAAATTAAAAATTTCTGCACCACCTCACCAAAAACAAACTATTTCACCACTCTCAAATCCTCCCTTCCCAAAACCCCCAACCTTTTTAACACCTTCAACTCTCTCCTGCTCCCCACACCCCCTCCTCACTCTCCTCCACAGATGATTGCAACTCACTTCCATAATAAAAAAAAACTCACAACAAAGCTTCACCCCCATCCCCTCACCAACCTCTATTCCCGGTGTCCCCCAAACCCCACCTCTTACCTCTCATGACCATTCCCCCTAACTTCGCTTCTCCCCCCGGTCACTCCTTACAAGCTCTCCTCCTACTTCCAAATCAAACCTCCCACCTGTATCTTGACCCCTTCCCATCTCCCCACCCATCCCTGACTTTAGGCTGTTACATCCCAGCCCCCACCCATCCCTTCAATCAATCTTAAACCTCTGGCATCTTCCCCCTTTCCTCATTTAAACAGGGCGCCCATCACCCCTCCTAAAAAACCAAAACTTTTTGACCCCCCCTGTCCAACTACCCCGCCCATCTCCGTTCCATTCGCCTCAAAACCCCTTTGGCACACGTCCATCCCCAAACTTTCCCCCATCTCCCACCAACTCTCCCTTGACCCGCCCAATGGGGCTTCCGTCCCCACCACTTACTGAAACCGCCCTAACCAAAGCCCCAACGACCTAGAAACTGCCAAACCCCCACCCACACTCGTGTTTCTCCTCCTAACCTTTCCTCTCCCTTTTACACGTCACCATTTCCCTCCTTTTTTTCACATCCTCTCCTCCCCCAGCATCACGACTTGGCTCTTTCCTATCTCCTGTACCTCACTGACGAAAAATTCAGCTTTCTCACTCTCGCCCACCTCCCCCCCCCCCGGCCTCTCTCGTTGGGTCCCCCCCAAGGGGAGTCCTGGGCCCACTACTCTTTTTTTACTAAACCCCTTTTGGCCTCGAGCCATAGCATCACATGGCTTCCTACCACCTATATGCTGATGTACCCAAATCACATCTCGGCCCAGATTCACCTCTCTTTCTCCCCGATCCCACGTCTGCCCCATTTTCCCCCTTCTTCTCCTCCCCCCAAAACTAAACGTAAAAAACTGAACTCATTATCTTCCCACCGTCCCACTCCACCTCCATCTGATCTTTCATCACTTTAAAATACACTCTCCCACCCGCAAACCCCAGGGCCGCTGCCTTGGATAAATTTTACCCAATCTGTCCTTCAAACCGCACACCAAAAACCCCCCCCTCTGCCTTTTACCTCCACCTAAAAAGTTTTCCCGAATCCCTCAATTTTTTAAATCGAAACACAAAAACTGGGCCATGCCCCTCATCTCACCCTGATACCAACATCCTCCTCGTGGGCCTCCCAGCAGCACCCCGCCCCCTCCAAAACCCCCTTAACCTCTGCCCTCTATTCACCTCCCCTCCTCTCTTTTCCCCGCCTCCCCCTCTGCCGACCCTTCACCTTTTCCTATGCCCACGAACCATTCAACTAGCAACTTTGACCTACAAGCTCTAAAACCTCTCCCCTTCAATATCTCCCTTTAAACTCTAAAAATTTTCCCCTCAACAACCCCCGCTCCCAAACCTTTTTTTTTCTCTGCTCCCTCTTTTCCCCCTCAAAACCCTCTCCAAACTTTTCTCGTGCTTCCCCCCCAAAATTTTGGGAAATCCTGCCCCAACCCCCTCAACTCTCCCCCCCTCACCCTTCAAACGAACCAAAAAACCACCCCCTTCAGGGTTGCCTATAACCAACATTAAAACCCTGGGTTCACTCCTCCCCCCCACAAAAGTCTGCCCCTCACCTTCTTTCCCTTTAAAACCCCCTTTCCCTGTAATTTTTAAACCCCACGGCAGGGGCCCCCTCCCCGTACCCATTTTTGTCCTTATTTCACTTTTTTAATGTCTGACCAATGTTATTAGTAAACCCCCTGAAAAAGTACAGTGCCCGGAACAAGGGCGCTCCAAAAAAAACGATAATAATAATAAAAAATAAAAGTAATTCCCGCAAAAAAAAATTTTTTTGTTTTGATAGTACAGGAACATTTTTACATTGTTTTGCTATTTGTGCCCCTTTTAAAAGATTTTTCACCCACTTCTTATCTCATGCAGTTTGCAGCGGAAATTTTTTATCAGGGGGGGGGGCCCGGGTTTAATTCGGCCACATCCCAAAACTCCTTTTTTTAACTAGGGGGCTATTAAGTCGGAACGATGTAATTCGGGGCTTTTTGTACTATTTTTCCAACGCTATTTTTCCCCTTCAATCTCTTTTTACAACTTGGCCCGCAATTCAGTACAGTGCCGGGAACCCTACTGTATAAAGTATCATTGACTGGGAAGGTGGGTTTTGTCACCTACAGCTTCTTTTCTTGACTCACGGGGAAAAGAGAATGCACAGAGAATGTAAATTTGGTAAAATATTATATAAAAAAAATTCTGAAATGTTTATTTTGCTTAAGTTACACTTAAAAGGCAAGCTGTGATGTCTTTTGGAAAATCCGAATCCCCAATCCACCACTTTACTAATTTAACCTTTTTTCTTTATTTTTTCCCGGGAATGGGGCATTTTTCCCTTGACAATCAATAAGTTTACTGAATAACGGCATGGGTCTTCTCTCCCCCCTTCAAACTGACATGTATTTCCTAGTAAAAAAACTATGGGTAATTACAATATGGGGTAAAAACAAAAATACTAAGGCCATGAAGGGGGTCCTTAAAAAAAAGAAAAATCACTTAGTATGCCATTCATCATATCTGATTATAAGACGGGACACCCTTTTTGCCCTTTTTTTTTCTCCTTTCCCATTTAAAAATTTTTTCCCTTGTCATTCATTATAATTAACATCTTTTTGGGGTATCATAAGGAAGGGGTAAGGGGGGGGGTGTTAAGGGGATGTAGAATAGGTCTTTGGAAAAATTCAGGGAGCATTAACTAGGATCAGTTCTTGTTTGTTGTTGCTCTTTTTCTGCATTGAAGTTGCTTGTTTTTCCAACCTTATCCATGTAGGTGCCATAATCTTCCTTCCACTATCAAAGGGAAATGATGCACCTCTTTTAAACTCTAATCGGATTCCTTATATAATGTGTTTATAAACACTTTATAAATTGTTACTGTACCGATTGGCTAAAAAAAGCTCTCTGAATTTTTGGGAGGGGTTCGAGTACAAAAGCCACTTTTAACTATTTAAAAGAAACTTTTTAAAAACCCAAATTCGGTCATCTTGCCAACCACTTTTACGCTGCACGGATTTTTCAAGGGCATCAAATTCCTTTAACCACTAAATCATTGTAGGGTTAGGCTGCTTATTGACTTGGTCATGTTTCCATACAGCTATAAAATTTACTGAGGAAGACTTGTTTATATAGACAAATTTTGCATACTATATAGGGGCCAAAGCCCAGCACAACAACAATTTAAAAGACCCCCAAATTAAAAAAAATTTATAAATCCCATTGTGCATTTGGGGGAAACACTGCAGTTATTGGGAAATTCATTCAGAATTCACCCAGAATGCACAAAAGTTCGATTTTTTGCATGGGGAAAAATAAGAGAGTCTTTTTAGACTTTCATTAAAATATTTTAAAAATGATAACAACTGGTTACACAAAAACAATTTTTGCAGCATCAACATCAACCACCAATATTCAAAGTAACAAAAAAAAAAAGGGTCTAAGAAAAAGACAGAAGCTAAAATCATTCCTGAATAAAGCATCAAAAACAAATGAAAAGTTGACAGCCAGAATAATTTAAATTTACAAACCCCAAAAAAAACCCATTGATTTTTTAAAATAGGGTTTAGAAAGGTCTCAAAATTTCAAGATATCTTTTATGAGTTAAATAAGGGAATTTTATAAAATACGAGCAATTTTAAAAAAACTTTGGCTGACTTGGTAGGATTGCTTAACCATCAAATGTGTGTGAGGGTTCCAACTTTCCCAATGGTAGATGTCATAGGAGAAGTGATCAGGGATGATGTATTTTAGATGCTCCTTTGTTCTCAAGTAAGGTAACCTGCCACCAGAGATGTCTTTCAGTAGAGTATTCTCTTCTTCAAATTAGGAACACCAACACACTGGGATCAGCTGAGCATGTATGTGTGGTGGTGGGGTTTGAGAACAATAGCTGTTGGATGAACACGCCTTTGGACTACCAAAGTAAATGGCTACCATAACCATCATTACAATTTTGTTGAGAATATCTCTGTAGCCTGGATTTGGTTCTTGACATTTTTAAGAGCAGTGAAATTGAAAAGTAGGAATTCTTTGGTGACTCAAGCTATACACAAGTCCATTTAGGTTCCTCTCTCCGGCTTCAGGGACTTAAAAGACTGCTCATTCTCACAAACGGAATGCTTTACAATATGTGGTATGACCTATTGTTAACATAGAGAAAAGAAGTCTCTTGAAGGTTAGAGGTTATAGAAAAGATTAATTTGTGTGGTTATTTCTGATCTTCTGTGGAAGGGGGTAGGGCACATAAAATCTGAAGTCTAATCTTGTAATGTTTTGCATTGCCGTAAGACTGTAAATTCTATTAAATGATATGCCATTATTAAAATTCATGTACTTTGTGTATTTTCTAATGTATGCCTCCCAATGACCTTTAAACCTGTAAACGATTTCTCAAATAATAGTAAAATGTTCTATATCACAGTACAATACTGTAGCCAATGCAGTATTCACATTTTTATGCGTCCGAAGTCTAAATACAATGTACCCACATCTACATTTCATGATTTAATTATAGGCTTAGTATAAAACTTTAAATATTGGTATTTGTGATAGGAACAGTAAGATCACAGCCAGAAAATGCTGCTTTAAATACAACAAATTTTACATCAAACATTTTATACAAGCTTAATTTCCTTTGTATAGACATCCTTGCACTGATTCCCCTTTAGGCCAGACTACATGAAAGCCACTAATTAAAAAGAACAGCATTTGCTACTCTATGTACTTATACAATGACAATTAGGTTGTGAGACTAGAAAGAACTGATAGTACAAAGTAATAATTAGGTTTAACAGCTTTGCAAATGCGTATATATAAATATTATACTGAGACAATGTTCCATAGAAGAGCACGGCAGATATGGTTCTCTTCATGTTATTAATGTTATTTTCCTTCCTCTTTGTTTTTTTTTATTTCATTTAGTCATAGTATTATGTATATCGGTCATGAAATAAGTGGTATTAGATTGGACACCTTTTCTAAAGGGAGATTTGTATGTTAAGGTAAATTAAAAAAGGGCATGCAATATGCTTACATAAATTCATTAAAAATTGGTCCCTGAGCAGTGAAGGTTGCAAGTAGAAGTAACTGTCTCATTATATACCTTTGTACATGGAAACTCCCATGACTACTATAGCAGTGAGGAGGAGTTTAAATGAAGCAGTGGTGAAACGTGCACTGCCCTTACATTCAAAGTCTACATGGCTTACAGAAACAGCGAGTGCGGTATTTACCTTTCTCCATTAGTGTTATAGACCTTGAATGAGGCAGTAGCAAATATGTTCAACTGGCCACCTATTCAAACTCTGATGACTTTGGTGAAAGGAATATGGAATTCTAGTAATCAATGGGGATCTGACATTTATACACATTCCCCCTTAAATGAAAGCTCATCAGTATCAGGAAGAGGGGTAAAATACTTTATCTTTATTAATCTATACTATGCTGTTTCCTTTACATAGTCTTTTGTCTCAAGTATCATGACAACAACCACAGCTATTTTGGTAATTAACCTTATGCAAACATAATTGATATGCGATGAACTGTGACAGCTCACATCTTAGTTGCCATTTTTTGGTCTTCTCTCGAAATGGTCCTTTTTTTTTTTTCAGCCATTTTTTGAAACAGATACCATATGCTTAGTCATGAAATGAAAATTTAAGGAGGGACTATAATGTTTCCTTCATGTTAATCTTCTAAATCCAGAGAAACTAAGCCTATAATGTGAATACCTTGCATAGTAGCACAGTGGCTTTTTGGACCACTGAGGGCAGGAGAGAAGTGTAGTGGAAAATAACAGTCGAAGCGTTAGAGTCTTGAGACACTGGCCTTCTTTTCCTTAAATGAGATACAATTCTTTGTGCTTTTGAAATGCCAGTGAGCTTGGAAGAAGAGTGCCAAGAAAGTTTCTGGATTCTAGTTCTTAACTGTTAATGAACAAAACTTTTCAAGAAGCTTGATCTCCTGGGACAAAGGTTTAGGTCAAAGTGTCTACCATAAAAATTGTATCTGCTAGGTTGTAGTATCAGTGGAAGTCAAATCAGGAGCAAAACAAAGACCAGCATAGATAGAAAAAATTCTTGTGGTGGTTAAATCAAGTGACTAGCTCCCCACAGCAGGTATCTTCACTTCTCAAGACCTAGTTTAAAGGCAGGACGTTCTTATTTCCCAATGCTGTAATATTTTTCATAAGAAGAAAAGACCTTAAGAATAAAATACAGGTGAGGAATTTTCCCTTGTCCCAACACCTTCTGAAAATCCATCGACTTCAAATAAGAAGGTCATGATGAGATTAAGTCAGTGGAGAAGAGAAACATTGCTTTTTTCTGAAGTATACCTCCTTGAGTTGACTCCTTTTCTAGCAGTTACATACCACACAAATTTGAAGATGCAAATAATAAACTGCCCATAATAATTAGTAAACCCAAGGAAATGTTTAGTAGCATTAAGATCCTGTGGATGAGATCATTTGAGTGTGGCAGTGTCTCAGAATCCAGTTGTACGTCTTGGTCAGAAAGTATTTAATCATGAAACGAAGTCTGTTCAAGAAAGCAAAAAGGGGCATTTTTAAAGTTTAGCATATAGTTGAGTCTCCTGATGGGGCTGCAGGATAAATCAAACATGTTCCCAATGATAGCAGAGGTAGGGAGAAAATAGGAGGATGTCATTTAAATACACTTCCACACAATCATGGAGAAGGTCCCAAAAGATATCTACAAATTCGTGTATGATGGCTTTGCCATTACTGAGCCCAAAAGGTATAATTAAGTACTCAAAGTGGACTAAGTAGTATCTGCCACTGGGAGATGTAGTAACAGGAAGCAGGTCTTTAGTGCAGCGTCATAGGCCTGTGCAGAGGAAGGGTTTTTTCCTGTTGTTTATTGAATAACTTAGAGAAATAAGCCATATGTAGGCCAGGCAATGGCAAACTTTCTTGGTGTGAAAAAGCTGGATGATTACTGGTAGGCAAAATAGGCAACAAAAAGTATCACAAATACTTTCTTCAAAGTTCAAATGGTATCAGATGCGTGTCTTTGTAAAATTGTCAGGCCCAGAAAGCGAGGTCTAAAGGATCTCTGTATGATATAAAATGGAATTTGTTCCTGGTGGAGTTCACTGACTTAAAATAGTGAGTGGTGATAAAATGGATAGTTTTAGGTATAAAATCATCATTCACAGATTATATAAAAAGCATCTTTTTCTAATGAAGTCACAGAAATTCAAAACAAGAAGACCCTAAAATTAAACAATAAATTTGCTGACTTGCATAGATTCTGAGAGGGTAGGTACCATAAAACACAATCCTAGAAAATAGCCAAGGGACCTAGAAAGGTACTCTTGCCTGAGTAGGAAATGTTACTTAGAGTAGGCTCTCCCACTACCTTAGGCACTGAAGTTCCTGGATTCACATGATAATCTCTTATGAAATATTCTTTGCTTCCACATCATAGGTAAATGCTAGTTTGCCTGCATTCACTTCTTATATTTGTGAACCTGAATCTTTCCACCTGCAAACAGTCTTTAAACGGTGTGTAGTCCAGTGTTAAGCTATGAGTAACAATTGCATCCAAATCACATCTTCCTGCTGCATTGTGGTGGTTCTATGCATCCTCCGCTGAGACGCAAGATTTAAAACATTTTTTGGATAATAAATACAATCTTTTAAGAAACGTGTAACGTCTCCTGATATGGGAAGTTGAAGTATCCTATTTGCTGAGATTGCTGTATCTTAGAAGTGGCTCATCTCTTTCGTGTCCCCATTTTTTCTGAGTCTTTAATTGTGGGTGCAGGTTAAGGAGCATGCAAGTATCAGGCTCATGTAGCCTCTCTTGGAGTATTAATACGATTGGCCAAAAATTTTGTTTACCCACTGGGGTAATTAAAATCCAGCTGAAGCTTCAGTAGAGAGTATAACATTATGAAGGAAATTTTCCCCCATCTAAAGAATAGTGGTGGCTCAAGAACCACGCATGTCTTGCTATTAGAGCAAGGGAGTGTAGGAAATAGAGATTGGGACAAGTTGCAGAAGTGCGAGCTGGACTAGTTGAGGAGTAGGTACACAGGGAGAGAGATGGCTTCCAAACATGCAGTCAAGTTCCATGGTGCCTGAAAAATCTAGTTTCAGCAGGTGAAATATTCAACTCATAGACATCAGACATGGGCACATCGACAGGTTCCATGACCTGCACAAATTGCAACAAGGCCTAAAGGTTCAGTTGACAAGTGTTACTAGTAGACTTGAGTGAAACCTAAGCTAGACAATGAGCATTATTTACCCTTTAGCTGTGCAAGGAGGTTTAAACATTACCACAGAGAATCCAAAGGTTGTCACCCTTGGCGTAGTCTTTATCAGTAACGATCATCACAAAAATGTAATGTTGACATTAGGCAGTGATACTAGGGTGGCAGGCAGGAAACACAGAAAGTCAGTGAGCAGTTAAGGCAGGCAGAATATGGTCATAAACAGTAATTAGGCAAAGATACGGACAGGCAACAGTAGAAGAATGAAAAAGCACCTCTGGTGCCAGCAGAAACCATATAGACCTGTTGCTCATGCCCATAGCACTGTTTGAGGGGCTCAATAAGAAAGCTGTGGAACAATGGCATTGGCTGGAATTAAAGGGACAGTATACTCTGAAATGCGACTAAATGGACAGGACTCAGCACATAACCTATGAGCACACCAGCTAGATGCAGTACCAGAGTGGTGGCACAGTATGGCACTTGCATAAATAAGATGGTAGGCACATTACATACATGAAATCCATCGGACAACTACAAAGAAAGGGGGGGGGAGGGTTTAACAAAAAACAGAATCTTTCCTGAGTACTGAACAATAGAGTCCATTTACTTATAATAGCGGTAATTGGGGTTCAGATATTTTAATCGCAAAAATAAAGCTGCAAACTGCACTATATTTGGAAACCCAGAAAAAGTGCTCCTTGGAATGCCCGCGTGCATGTGGAACTAAAGCCTTCACGATAAACAGGCATATACTTAGATTTATTAATAAGCAGTTTTTTTTCCGTTAATAATTTGTGTCCAGTTTTTGCACAGTAGCAGATAAAGAATAGAATCTGAGAGGTAATCAATTGAAATAACATATTCTCTTCAGTATTGTTAAACGAAACCTTCACAACACCTTCTTGACTTAAATTGGGTGCAATGTTTTATAATAATTACGATAAAGTTCAAGTACAATTTTCTTTCAATAAATAGCAAAACTTCATTTGTAAGTGTTAACCCATACTAATGGAAATCCAGTGGCCACATTTCTAAGTTTGCTGTGTGTGAGCCAGGTTTCTAGAAAAGCTATATGTATGCAAATATATTCTATTATTACTCAAACTGCATAATTGTATGCAAATGTAATACACACATATGTTGCAAATAAACTGGAAATGCTAAAATAGTCATGGGTAATGTGGAACAAGATTTCCACTATGCATATACAAGTGGCAATAAATATTCCATCGGATAGGCAGCCAGTTGCATAAAAAAATACAACTATTAAAATATTTTTCTTCATTCCACTTTCTGACATTTTGGTGGAAGAAATATAATCTGTACTTCTGGTGCTGAAAATTACAAGTATCTATCTAGAAATTCATTTAATTTACTCTAAACTCATTTAATTCACTATACAGCAAAACCACTCCAAAAAACACTTCTTTAACCTTTTCTTTATCTAGAATATATTTTCTGTAGGAAATTTTCAATTTTAATATATGCAATGCATACTGTCTATTTTTCGTGAGAGGACCACCGCAGTAGAAGATCATGTATAATGTCATTTTAGGTGGTTATCTCAGAGAGTTTTTTTCCTGTAATTTACTTCTGGCTACACATATGTCTTCCTAAAAGATTTAGCAGTAGTGGCCAGGGACTTAAAAGGGTTGTCTGGTTGATTAAAAAAATAATAAGGCTATGTTCACACGGCTTAACTGCGGGGCGTAATTCCGCCCCGAAATTACGGCGTGTGGACAGGGGCGGAGCGGGGGCCGGCACATCGCCGGCCCCAAGACAATAATTAAAATCGGTGCGTATAAGCCGCTAGAAAGTGACCTGTCAATTATCTCCCCCCTCGGCGTATTCGCCGAGCAGGGAGAGGAGACGTAATGCATAGTTCTCTATGAGAACTGTGCATTACCGTAGTTACTGGGACGGATTCAGCCCGTAATTGGCGCACTTCGGCGTGTAATTACGGACTGAATTACGTCCCAGAATAAGCCGTGTGAACATGGCCTAAGGCTGCGTTTACACGGCATAAACAAAATACCGGCAGATTTTCTGACTAATATTTTGTCTTTTTTTGGCACATAGTGGGGCGGCTTTTTTCTGCAGTTTGCAGATTCAAACCATCTCCCTTCACACCCACATGTTCATGTTCTGCCCAAAAACCGGCCGAGAAGAATGAACATGTTCTAAGTTTTTTGTTACGCTGGCGGTGTAAAAAAACCGTCCAGCAGAGAATCCATGCAGTGGGGACTGCTGGACGGATTTTCTATTTAAATCAATGTAAAAAGGTTGACAGTCACTTTACAGATGGTTTTCAAATCCGAAACCATCTGTAAATCCGACTGAAAACCCTGCCATGGGGACAAGCCCTAATAAAGGTACTGCTGCCCAAAAAGAAAAAAACATACCTCATACTCATTTTCCTCCTCATCTCGGTTGCAGCACTGACTCTGCAGAATTTGTCTACATTTTTCTGGCTCTGTCTATGTGGGACATCAATTTGAATGAGACAGTTTACTTGTTGGCTCTGCCCAAATGGGACATCACTGCTGCAGCTGCTGATTGGCTGCAGCGATTAAATGCATTACATCAGCTCCAAATGGTACTGTAATGAAGTGGCATGTGACAACAGCAGCCGCAGCCAGAAAATAAACATAATAGTGGCACATGCTCAGTGCTAGAATGGATGTGAGGAGGAATGTCAGTATGAGCTTTTTTTTTTTTTTTGTATTTGGGCAGTAGTATTTTTTTTTAAAGTCAACTGAACAACTCCTTTAATGATCTTCTGGGCATAACACACAATCTAAATTTTGCAAACAATCTGGTTCTTTCTCTTGTGACTTACCCTCCATCACTTGCTAGTTCTTAAATTTCCAGATGGTTTGCTACTTCACTTAACCTGAGCTGCTACCTTTTCCAGTGGACATCAGGTAAGCCGTAAATATGCATATCTAATGTTTTTTACACATTCAGGAATAAATGTAATAACATTACATGCTGGACACAAAAAATGAGACCTCTGAGTGAAGGGACACAGTCTGGTATCTGACAACCTAAGAACGTGTACACCAATATAAAAAATTGCTTGGTAGAAAATCTGAACCCGCTAAAATCATTACTTGGAGCTCTTGAGCAACAAAGCAAAATCTGTCATCTACCATGTGTCATTTAAAATACTAGGAAGTATAAAACTGCTACTTTAACTAACAAAATGTGCTGCCTCTAACTTGAACTTTTATTTCTTATGTAATGTTAGAAAGAATTGTAGCCCCATCTATAGAGAATTACCCAGTGGTAACTAACGAAGTAAGAATCACATTGAATTACTGTTTGATTAAAAAATAATGTTACATATACATTTCATGTCAGAGAAAATAATGAGAAAATGAAAAAGAAATCAATATCCCAGATAATGTGTTGCTATAAACAATCCTAGCAAGACCTTTTCCAAACATGTCATTTTAGAGATCGATACAATATGATTATAAAATGTTACCTATTTTTTAGTGATGAAAATCTGATGATCACAGATATAGTTTGCCAGACTATATATGGATGTCATTAGTAATATATATTATGCAGATGAACTGCTGACAATGGACTGATCTATTACAGTATACACCATAATATCATGCATATCTTTATTTATCCATCTGTAAATGTTAACAGGTCAGCAGTGTGTAGGTATGAATAAAAGTACAAAGCCAGCAGCTGCTTTAAGCAGATGAAAACTGCATATATAGGGAGACACGTATGATCGGGGTTTTCACTCTTTTCTGGTGTCAAATGCGCTAAAGTGAGCCTGCGATGTCTAATGCGCCTAATGACTGTGTTAGCTTCATTGTTCGTAGGACTCGACACTTTTTAATGCGCCTACCATGAGGGATCGTTCTGGGGGCGTCGCACAACACTCGTATTGTGTCCGTATGTGCCAAACCACATTCATATATGAATGTGGTTTGGCAAAACTAGGCGCATTACTGTTCGGACAGGCAGACCTATTTCAATGTGGTCTGCCTCAGCCTGAGGAGTCGAAGTGGAGCTGGAATTGCTGGTAGGAAAAAAAGTCGATTATATCTCAGCTTACACCAGTGCATTAATAAAAAGTAATTTATGACAATTATCAAATTCTATAAAATTTAATTATTTAAATTTAATAAAAAATGTCATATAAAATTAATATAGAATATATAATATCCCAAAAATATAAAAATATCTTCTATAAAATGTATTTCAAATTTATAGAATCTAAAACTCATAGTACATTTAATAACCCACTGATGTTATTGTTCAGATTTTTAATTTTTACTACATTACATTTAAAATGTATTTTTGCTGCTCTCACCCCTTAATTTACATACAGCAAGAGCCAGCACAACACAGGTCTTGCTGGGACCTGTGGTCCACCAAGCAAGATCAGTACCATAGTTTCTATTCACTGACATGCTATTCTAAAGACCCTTCTTTTATTTCCAGCCTATCTACAACCTTTATACATGTTAGGCGCAAAGTTCCGTAATTTGCCTAACCTAGAGGCGAGGCGCGTCAAACTTTAGACACCATTTATGAACGCACAAAAACCACTTTCGACAATTCACTTTGAAGCGCCTTCCTAGTGCTGTCCTTGTGAACCCTTCAGAATTTTCTATGTTTCTACATAAATTTGACCTTAAACTACAGATTCTCACAAAATTCCTAAAACTAATTAAGAAAACCAAAAACAAACAAATACATTTTAAATTTAGTGATTTATTTTTTTAGAAAAATAATCCAAGATCACATATCTATGAAGAGTATGTGAACCTTAGCTTTCAGTATCTGGCAATACCTCCTTGTGCAGCAATAACTGTATCGTAACCTTTCCAGTAATTAACATCTTAGTTCATTCCTCTGTACAAAACAGATTTACTCTGTTATGTTGTTGGGTTTCCTCCCATGAACTGCTCACTTCATGTCCTGTCACAACAATTCTGTTTGATTAAAGCTAGGACTTGGTCATTTCAAAATCATATTCCTGTATTTTTTTAACCATTCCCGCATGTTTATGGTTGCTGTCGTGTTGCATGACCCACATACTGACAGACAGGTATCCTGCCATTTTCCTTTACAATTTGCTGGTGTAATTCAGAATTCATTGTTTTTTTCAAGGATGCAGTGTTTTCCATTCTCTAAACATAACACTCCCTCTTGGTCTCATCCATCCATCCACAAAACATTGTTTTGATGGCCTTCTGGCTTGTCCAGGTTATTTTTAGCAAATTGCAGATCTGCAGCAATGTTCTTATTGGAGAGCAGCACCTTTCTACCCACAATCCTTTCATGCATAGTTTTGTTGTTCAGTGTCTTCCTTATAGTGGATTCATGACCATTAAAGGGGTTGCCTCACCATGCTGTTTCTCAGAGCCACAGGCACCTTCAGACTCACAGTTCCTCACTCTTTCTGGTTAGACTGTGGGTCGTTCTATAGCAGTGATTAGCATATTAGCTCCATATTCCCAGCTCTTATAATTGCACTGATAACACTGCAGGAGATGTAATCTATAGTTAACAAAACTACAGAGCGCAAAGTAAACAATCAAAAGTAATTAATCTCCTTTGTTTGTTAGCGATAACACACTATGGGCCACATGTATGAAAACTATCCAGGTCTAAAATTCACTTTATTGCTCATAGCCACCAATCAGAGTTCCCCTCTCATTTTTCTAGAGCACTATATAAAATGAAAAGGGCGCTCTGATTGGTTGCTATGGGCAACAAAGTGAATTTTAGACCTAGACAGTTTTCATACAAATGGTCCTATGTTCTCAAGCTGCAGTCCATCCTGGCGACATCACTCCCTGCGCTCTGTCTAATCAGGAAGAGAGAGCAGGATGGTAGACTGAGAAACCTGTGTGTACTAAGAACAGATAAAATCTCTCTTATCTCCTGACCAAAGTAATATCAAAAGGGGAATGTATTTGGAAAAAGTCGCTTTAACGTTTCTTATATGTTGAAAGTTAATCTTTGTAATGAGACAACTCATTTAACATTAGCTAAAAAGAGAAAAGACCTTTAGTTGCTTAGCGATTACCTAGGGTTCCTTTGTGACCTCATAGAATAAGTCTTGCTCTTGGTGGGATATTTGTCAGGGAAAGTATAAATGGTCTTGAATTTCCTCTACTTGTACACGGTCTATCTTACCTAGGATTGAGAGTCCAAACTCTTGAGAGATGGTTTTATAACCATTTCCAGCCTGATAAGCATCAACAACTCATCTTTCCTCAGAAATCTCCTTTGTTTGTGCCATGATACACATCTTTAAACATATTGTTAAGACCATACTTTAATAGTTTTCTGTTATTTAAATAAAACAAGTCACCCACTCTTACCCAATTGTCATCCCATTGATTGAAAACACCTGACTCTAAATACACCTCCAAATAATCTGCAAATCCTAAGGGTTCACATACTTGTATCACTCACGTATGTGTCATATTGGATTATTTTTTGGTCAAGCGCCACTGAATTAATAAAAGATTGGTGATGTTTATAATATTATTATATATGGTATAAAGACAGATATGGTACATGAAAGATCAGGGTGGAAATTAGCCATTAAAGGGGTTTTCTCACTACAAAGATTAGTTTTCAACATTAAGGGACAGGTAACTGAAGATTTTTTTTTAAATACATTGGTCAATAGATTTTATGTTAGTCATAAGATAATAAATATTTTATGTGCTCTGAGTGCACACAGGTTTCTATGGTTACCTTGTTTCCTGACCATAACTCTGTTTCCTGATTAGCTGAAAGAGCAGTGAGTGATATCACCCCATGGACGGACAGCTCAGTCAGGAGCACACTGATTATCTCTTACAGATAAGCAATTGTTTTCAGTCCTCACAGCACATGTACCTGTAGTTTACTGAAGATTAAGGGCAACATGTATGAACGGGACTGCACCAGAATTCTGGCCTCAAAAAGCTGTAGTAGACCAGTTCTATAGATGTACTCCAAACTTTGTAGCGTTCTCGGGGTGTCGCACCACATTAGTAGAAGTAGACACATTTTTGATTCTTTGACGCCAAAACTTTGGCACAGAACAGTTAGAACAACCAGAAAGTGGTCTGCCTGAGGTGTCGTATTGGCACTAGACTGTGCCTGTATGTATGACCTGCAGAAGAACAGCTTCATACATTCTGACACATTCTACTCTACCTTTAAGCTATTTAGAACCGGTCTATCAGCGCCAGAATTCATACGTGTCGCCTGAAATCTTCTGCTCTGCTCTTTGTAATGTCTCAGTTAGTTACAGAGATGATGAACCTGCTACTTACTGCTAAAGAACCACCCACCACCTGGGAAGACAGAGTGAGTGTAAAACCGCTTGTGACTCAGTAAAACAGTTTGGTGAGAAAACCTCTTTTAACTCGCTACGTCAGCTGTAGTTGTCAGATTCTAATTTCTTCCAAATGGCTTAGTAATTGGAGATGTATCTATTTGTTGTCTTTCATTACAACGGGAAATGTATTTTATTTTACAAAATTGTGGAGGTGGAATCCCCAGTTCGTCAATGGCAGTTGTGAAAATGAAAATTATATTTCCTTTATAGTATTCAAGCCTTGTTTTACTAAATCGATGCCCCATAACAGTTTATTTCAGTGGTAAAAGAAAAGTATTTTTTCAATGAATGTAAGATATGAAACTGGACTTATTAAGTTTGAAGAATGAGTAAGTTATCAATTTAGGCTATAACACAACAGGTGCTATTTTACAAAATATATATTGATAAAAAAGATAATGGAGAATTTTAATTCCTCATTGCTATGATGCCGTTGATTTGCATTATTTGCAACCTCATAATTTTCTTTTTAAAGTGTATTCCCTATTAATTTATATGATTAAATAAATAAGCAAGCCCAAGCTACATGAGTTTTTCTTATCTGTGTTCTTCTAGTAGGCAGTGTAACTAGGGGCATTTTTTGAATGTAATAGCTGGTGAGTTTCTCAACTGCATTGAATGTCCTTGCATGAACCTGACCGTACGACAGATTTGGAAATGAAAATTCCCTGTACGAATGAGTCCAAGGTGAAAAGCTCATCATTATGCGATGAACATAAAATATTCTGGGTTTCTATCAAATAAAAAATAAGAGAAAAACAATGTGACTGCCCAATGCAAAGCATAAGATCTCTGCACTCGATTTTCTAAAATTTCCCTGGCAAAATCAGATCTGTAATCCAGATGATGTAGATAAAAACAAATTTAGCGATTACTTACATGATTTTCTTTAGGTTTTGTTCATCGCTGTATCTCACATTCTTGTCTACACTAGATAATGGCCTCATTGCCACTCAGGAACAAAATTTCCTTTTTACAGCAGACTGGTTCATGCTTTATGTCCTTTCTCCTCGCCTTATTTTTGTCCTTGGTTGCACTCGATGATTACCTGTCTTTTTCATTTTTTAAATGTAAGCATTTTCAGATAACATAATATTATGTAATTTCATGGTAACACTAAGAGAGTGTAGAGTGGCTTCAGTCGTTGTAAATGACACATGCCACCTGCCACTAGTGCAGTATTACTCAACTCCAGTCCTCAAGACCCACCAACAGGTCATGTTTTCAGGGTCTCCCACTGAATGCACTGACAATAATTATATCACCTGTACAGAATGCACTGACAATAATTATATCACCTGTGCAGAATGCACTGACAATAATTATATCACTTGTGCAACAATGAGGAAAGTCTGAAAACTTGACCTGTTGGTGGGTCTTGAGGACTGGAGTTGAGAAACACTGCACTACTGGCTGGAATTATAGATAACCTTGATCCCACTTATTTGACTATTTAGATACTGCGGCCAGTGCAGCCATGGTGTGAAAGCAGTAAGAAAACCCATTCACTCTCCCACCTTGTGAGGAGTTAATGAGGCTCCATTTGGTTGCCATTGTAACCAGAGGCCTAATGAAGGCCCCATACCTGCCATGATTGCACAATTGCGTTGTTGTTTCCATTTCTATACCATAAAGAATGTTTTGGGCTTATTAATTAATTATATGGTGCATTAATGGTTCTTTTACTAAATACAACTTGTTCTGCAAAAGAAAAGGTTTCTGTACAGCTATTCTTGTGGTAAAAATAATGGTACTTGGAATACGTGGATAAAAGAAATTAAAACGATAAAACAAATGGTCCAGTCCTTACAGGGTTACACCCCAGTATTGATTATATCTTTCCCAGCAATCTTCAAACTTTATATTTTCAAAAGAAGCATAGTTCTTAGCAGAATAAAATGTGTATTGGGGCCTATATAAATATGAACCCTATATATTATGTATCCATTGGTTCTCCATGTTTGTAATGTTCACCAGAGATGGGTAGTGGATTCTCTGGGTCAGTCACAAGCTTTGGCATAGAACCATGCTGAGAAATGTCAAACTGCTGGCCTCCAGCTGTTGGGAAACTGCAACTCCCATCATGCCCACTGTTATAGATTATATAAATGCATGATGGGAGTTGTAGTTTCCCAACAGCTGGAGGGCAGCAGTTTGACACCCCTGGTCTAGGGAGTTCCCTAGTCTGCACCCTTTAACCACTTGTACAGGGGATCTGGACTTCATTGCATGGATCCCCCAGGTCGCCTACACTGACATGATCACTTGCAATGACAGACAAAATGCAGACTTGATACCGAAAGGGATAGGTATAGATGCGGTCAGATCACAAGCAGGAGGTCAGAACTTGCAGCATTTCTTTTGTAAATGGGAGACACATCAAAAGTCAGGACAGGCAGCAGCAAGCGCAAGGGTCAGATAACATAAAATCAAACAAGAGAACACAAACCAAACACCAGGCAGCATACCAATAAACTGGCAAAGAAGATAAAGGGAAAGGGAAGATAAAGGCCCTTTAAGTGCCCTTTGGGTGCTATCAATTTAATGTAAGAGGATGTGCATAACCTAGCAAAAGACCTGCAGAAAGAGAGAGCTGATGGACCAGGGGACCTGCCATGGTGTAGAAGTAAACAAGCGTGCTGATGGGACGGGACGAGCTGTGGTACATCTAGTTACAGTGTGTTACCATCTTTTGCCAGTATTTTCTTCTAAAAACAGTGTTACACACAAAGTATAGTAAGGGCCTTTAAGGAGTTGTCTCACTACAAGGATCGCTTTTTATGTTAAAGATCTTGCAAAAACAAGTCACTTTGCAATATATGTCCATTAACAGTGTCCTACCGATTCCTAGATATCCCCTCTTGTATGGACTGCATCAGCTCCTCAGGTCACTATAGCTACAGACCTGTTTGATCTCTCATGATAGGCTGCCAGCACTGGTTGCTATAGCTACAGACCTGGCTTCTGCTGCAGCCTTGTGGAAGCCAGTAAACACGCCCCTGAATTCAAAGTGAAACCAAGAAAACAGGAGGAGGTAAGATGAATCAAAGTAGTGAGACAACCCCTTTAAGCTAGGCTCCTATACGTGTCAAGTTATCAAGGTCAAGTTGAACCTGGCCTTATTCCAGCCTCCTTTTTGAGATACTCAATTCACTCAAACTCACTACTGCACCTAGGTGTGAACAAGTCCTCAAACACTGCCAAGAATACAAACACCTCCTCCTCCAAAATGGCTCTGCTGATCTATTATTACATTTCTCCTTAAAACATTTTTATTTTGTTAATGTGTAATTTGTACTGTGTATCCAGCTGTTCTGTTTTCATGCCAATAAATTCCAGATAAAAAATTTAAAAATGAAATATGTGCTGGATCTCAGCTTGTTCCTCATTTCTAATTAAAACATTCAGTGACATGAGCAGCTTAAAATGATTAACTCGTCTGCAGTTACAAATCCAAATAAGCGGCACCTGTAAAGAGTTTATTCCTAAAGGTAAAAACAACTGTTTAAGAAGGATCATGCTGGTAAAACAGCTGCTTACACGCTGGAGAGTGAGCAAGGTAATATTTCTCAGCAAAAACTAGCACTGCGTTGTGTTCTTTTTTTTATCAGCCCCATCTCATTAAGTGGCAAAAAAGGCTTAAATGCTTTGTTGATAAATTATGATAATTCCTGATTGCGGCAGTTATGGATAGTGCCACTCATTTGCAATGCAGCTCTTTGAATTTGTTTAATTACAATTTGAAACAAGGCATAGAAGATTAATTAACCCACCTGGCTTGCTGGCACGTAGTCCTGGTTTGGCTCTGACATACTCATGTACATGTTATCACCGTCAAACTGCAATATAAAATAACAGTAAAATGCTTAGCAGTGATAAACACTTTTTAACATCTAGCAGGCTAACAAAAAACCTCCCTATATAAGAGATGACGTGGTCCTATAAAAAAAAGTCATTTTTCAGGTTGTATTGTTGTACATTGCTGTGACACTCATTCAACTGGCATGTCAGTGATTTGCCGTAATTAGTGCCGTAGTAATTATAGCAAGCAAGTAATAAATGAATGGTTTCCTTTCATCCACAATCTGTTACCAAACAAAATGGATCAGTGTGTGTCTACCATGTATAGATATTGCTGCTGGGCCTAATGAACTGCTAAATAAATTGCATAGTTTCTCATGGGAGAAGGCAAATAGTAGATTAGTTACAAGATGCATAATGATGTATTCCTCTGTCTTATCTTATTAAAACAATGTATTTCTTAATACTGATTTGTAAATCAAATAAATAGGAGTGTCATGCAAGATTACAGTGAGTGGAGAGAACATTTATTTAGAGCACAACTCTATTCATCCATGAAACGCATCTTGGCTTAATAAGAACAGAATAGAATAAAGAGTTTGCAGGATAAGGCCTTGGGTTTTATGTCAGCATTTCCAGTATAATGGCCTGTTCACATTACGCAGTTTTTATTTCCGCATGTTTCATTCTTCTCCCCTGGTTTTCACCCCTTTTTTTGTACAGACATGAAAACTGCAACTTGTCTTTTTTAAGATTTAAGAGTAGTTTCACACATTCATTTGTTTAAAAAAAAAAAAAAGCTGCAATTTTTGGGCCACATGTATGGAAACTGACTAGGTCTAAAATTCACTTTTTTTCCCATAGCAACCAATCAGAGCGCCCCTCCAATTTTTCCAGATCACTATATGAAATGAAAGGGGCGCTCTAATTGGTTGCTATGGGAAAGAAAGTGAATTTTAGACCTAGCCAGTTTTCATACATGTGGCCTTTTGTGTCAGCTTTTCATTGAGTTGTTTAAGCCAAAACCAGATGTTGATCCAGCAAAAGGGAGAAGTAGATAATTTCTTTGTGTTTCTACTTCCTTTTGTATTCACTCCTGGCTTTGGTTAAAAAGCTCCATCAAAAACTGCAATGTCGTTTTTTTTTAAAAAAAACACCATGTGTAAAACCGCTCAGGGTTGGTGTAAGAGTTGTGGTAGCAGTTTTAGCCTTTTTTTTACAACAGAAGAAATAAATACACACTCAAAACTAAAAGCTGGAGTAGAGAAGTAGAACTAAGGGGATGTTCACGCGGTTACATGCGTTTGTGTACTCCTTGAAAATTCCGGGCTTTAAATCACGGAACTTCAATGAAGAAGCAATGTGGGCTGCCCGAGGCAGTTTTCTGCCTCCTATACTTTAGTATTTCATAGCGCATAACCGCCTCAAAGAACTGCGTGCCGACAAATACTCAAGCAAAATCAGCATTGTCTATTTAGGGGCAAATTGGGCGCAAAATACGCCCCAGAATAAGCATGAATAAATGGTGTTTGAACATACCCTAAAAGCTTTGAAAAAGTTAAATTTTTAATGCAAATTTCTAACTGGACAATGATATGGCCCTTACCAAGTGAACACTTAAACGTTCCACTCAAGTGCAAATTTATTTTGCTAAAATCTAAATGATTTTTCAGTTAAAAAGTAAATCTTATTCTGATGTAATGCTTGAAATAAAATTCTTTTACACGCATGAATGAAATAAAAAGCAACCAAAAAGAAAATTTAGACAGTTCTTATAAAGATATTCTTAGTACATTTTTTGCTGGCCTAATCGAACATTTTGAAACCACTTTAAGTTCTAACAATGAAATAAGATGGAAGTTACAACAGCCCTAAAATAACATAATTTGGCAAAGTTAATGTTATGGAGATCAATTGGCCATTCACATTGAAAGTTGACTCTATCACAAAGATGCATGGGCCAAAAGTGCATGTTCATTTTAGATTCCTCTGGAAATTTCACATCTCTGATTTTTCTTTCCCCCAACACCTGCAGTAAAGGAAACAGTTGGGATGCCCCCATATACATGAGATCAACTAGTTTGGATGATTTCTACCTAATTTTATTGTCCAATTTTATGGCCAGATTTAGACCTTGTGCAAATGACAATGCTGTTTTGAGACGACACATAGAGACCTCACAGTTTTATATAATGCATGCTACCAATTTTTTCATACATAATCTTTTTTACTATTCTGAGGTACAGTATAGGCCAACAGATTTCTAATGGTGCAGCTTTTTAGAGTCTACTTTTTAGGCTGCGGTCACACAGTTCTGTGCAAATGAAAATGTGACTGCCTATGGCTGCATGATTTTGCCAGAGGTATCATTGTTTCACTCAAGCAGACATTGGCCATCAGAAGCTCTCGAACTATGACCCAAGCCTTATGATTGCACATATTAATATAATTCTAACAACTTTATTATACCTTAATTCAATTAGATTGGTCCAATTACTACATAATATTATTCAAGATCTTCCATTAAGAATTTTCGATGTTCAGTCATATTAACATTTTGTTCGTGCCACGTTATAGTGAGCAACAATCCCATCAAATGAATTATTCTGTTGCCTGAGGTCACTATGTTTGGTGTGATCCTTTGCATTCCATCAAGGGATCACACTTAAAAAGATGCATTCCATCAAAGAAAATACCATACAGATGGTTGTGGCCTTGTACATAAGAGGAAAGTATACACACACTTTCTCACAATTCCTTGTCATCTCCATCCTTAATCAAACATTCTTCATAAAGCAATGGGGCTTAGTGGTCTCAATTGCATCCCCAGTGGATATCTGTCAAGTTTCTTCTCAGCCTTTGTTCACTGAAACAAATCACAGATTTGCTAGAGAAGTGACAAACATGAAATGAAACTCTTTAACCTTCAATGTGCTTAGTCACTATTGTAACAGAAAGCCTGGGAAAACGAACAGGGCTTTTGTGTTTTCCATGCACACCACCAAAAAAATTGAAAAACTGATGCATGAAGTGGTGGCATCTTTATAGAAAATGTTCTGCCTGAGGTACTGCTATCATACCAGCAGTCATGATATCACTTATTTTAATGTGTCCATCTGCTTAAGAATTATTTGCCACCACACCTGCCAGAAGCCATCAACAGAAATCTTTTTTATTTTTCATCAATAGAAGATTAAGGAATTCCCACTGGTTGCTGCACAATTGTTACTGAAAAGACAAAGCATGCATTTATTTTAACAATAAGCAGCTTTGCCTCATTCTACCGAGTGGAGTGAAACTGATTTAATTGTGGGATTAATTTGCTACTGCTGCTAATGATTTGATAATTAAAACAAAGAAAAAAAAAGTTATAGCTACATTTATTCTTGAACGTTTTGAATTTGCTTGGCTGCTAATGATATAAGTCAATTCTGTCACAATTGTATATGGCAAAAAGAAGTGACCAAATCAAAAAATACCAGTTGCAGTGATCCCTTAAAATACAATATTAATTTGTCCCGGGACAATTATTATATTTTGACCCCAACATAATGCAAAATGAAGATTAAAGAAAACTAATACAAATAAAGCACATCATAACATATAACATCAGAAGCTTCTTAGGGTCATGTACTTTATACACAGCGTACCAGAGTAAAATAAAATGGGGACGGAACCTAAACTGGTGCCCAAAGCATCCGCTCATCCTCATGTAAAGAGCAATACAGAACATGTAGTACCGCACTGTACTGTAGAAAGGCGCTAATGCACCAATGTAGATGTTTTACAAGGAAAATGTTCATGATAAGTGGCTGGATCAGTATCTGGGTCATTGCATGTTGAAACCACAATCCACATGCAATGTACAAGTAAAGGCCATTGTGTGTTAAAAATATTGTATCCTGAGGCCATTGCAAATTAAGGGACTTTACTCCAGCATCAGTGAATTAATTGCAAGGGCAAAACCAGAATGAAAACAGCCAGACAGCAAAGTGTTATGGGGCCTCATTTCCAACTGGAATCTATGTGGCAGAGGTAAAACCGGACCAGTTTATTAGTGAACACCAACTGTGCTTAAAGGACCCCACTGACTGAAGGTCCTTTGGGGTTCCACCATGATGTCTGTCATACAACCATAAAAATTAGTACAGCATGCTGCACAATTTTATACTCCAAAATAACTTGTGATGAAGATTCTAAATGAAACCTCCGATGCAGCTGTGAACGGGGCTTAAGCAGCAATAATTAAGGATATGGATAATAGCACCATATAACAAAGAACCCACATAGTCATAGTAATCCTGCAGACCAGAAAGCCCCAAACTTGCTTTCCCCGACAGAAAAGGGCAATGTACTCACACCTGAATTTGCGCCAACAACCTCCGGGTCCCATAGCAGCTTCTGGGGCTGATATTTTGTTTTTGCTACATTTTATTCAGAGGCAATTTATTAAATCTTTTTTATCCACTTCTTAGTTTTTTCCATTTAGTGAACATCTCCATTAAATAACAGTGCAATGCTTGCAAAAAAAAAAGCACTGGATTATCATACGGCCTGCGTTATTGGATACCAACTGAAAGAGATTCCTCTGGGTATACACATTTCCTTACAGTTTCTTGAGTTTTGTTAAGGTGGTAGAAAATTTCTACCAAGTAAGGCATTCAAATTCAAATTAAATAGAGGGTAGTCCATCATTCAGGACGTATATCCAGTGCCATCTTAAGACAGGTTTGTAATTATTAAAGGGTCGGTTTAAAACATGGTGGAAGACTGGTCTGTAATTCATAGGGGATCAAGTCTGGAGTCAGTAATTTTTAGGAAGTCTGAATATTTGGGGAGGCTTTCTATACAGGCGGGGTTGGTCGGGGGTCTTTGCGCTATTGAATGTATATGCTTGCAAGCGCATAATTTCGAGAGTGCAAAGGAATGCAGCCTGAGGGTATGTTCCAACGGCTTATGGTGGCGCGGAGCGTACGCGCTGCAATACGCTGTATGTTTTGTAATTCCAAAGCACGGGGGGGGGGGGGGGGGGGAAAGGGCATAGATATGCATTGTCAGTGGCGTGTATTCGCCGCTAACAATTGACATGTCAATTCTCCCCCACGCGTACAATATGATCGTATTGTAAGTGCGGAGGGACAACGTGTAATCCATAGCTCTCTATGAGAGCTATGAATTACTGTAATTACTGTAATTGTAGCGCACCAAAATACGCGGCATTTTAAGCCGTGTGAGCATATCCTTAGTGTCGCAGTACTTAAAAGGCTTAATGGCTATGATCCAAGTTTCCTCTGTCCCTGCCTTTAGCAGCAGGTGTTGGCTGTAAGTAACAGCCAACACTCTTTTGATATGGATTTAACTGAGGGTATGAGCCTGCTCCATATATCTTTTATATCTTCATGATGTAATAGCATGTCACGTGGCATTAAGATTTTAAACTTTAACACTGGGGGGTCCAGCAGCAGGATACCCTGTGACCATCTCACTTTCTAACATGGGATTGTCCAAAGAAAATAATTCCTTTCATACCAGATATTCATATAAAGCTCTCTATTCAAGGGTAGTTGTTTGGGTAGATGACTCAGATATGAGCAGTGGTTAGTAAATGTTGCTATAAACATTCATCACTTAGATAGATAGGTCAGGAAAGGGAAACATATTTTAGACATTAGAAAACAATTAGAAAAATTAAGAGGCCAATTTTAGGTAATACAAATTTCTAAAGAAACATTGGTTGGGGGATATTTATCAAGTATTTTGTGCTAGTTTTCTTGCATAGCAAAGTTGATAATTTTTGTCCAAACTGCAAAAAAGTGCTGTTTTTTCAACGGTTTGGTGCTACTCTCACCACTAAAAAGTTACTGTATTGGAACTCCACAGGATGGTTTGGCCTCACACAGTCTGACATATTTATTATAATTTACACCAGAAAGTAGAACACTGTTCTTAATAAATTTACTTAAGTGTTAACTCTGGGTCTTTTAGCTAGGTTTATCCAAAGTCAATTTGCTAACTGTAGAACACTTAATATGGATAAAATAATAACATTTGCTGAGATATATTAACAAAAATAGTTAATTATTTTCTTTCCTACATTAAAACTATTGTGCTTATGAAGCACTAAACAAATGTACTCTTCTGTGGCCCACACTGAGGGCAGCAGGAGTGATCTCAGGTATCTAATAATAAGCTTACAGAATCTTGTTTTATTAAACAGGCAATTTTGAAGAGTGGATGGGAAGTCTCTCTCATGCCTTTTTTAATATGATTGTTAAGTCTCCAGAGTATACAAAGCTAATTTAAAGAAATATTATCATACAGCTTGAAATACACACATTTGAAGAGATATTACTCAATATGGAAACTGAGTGCACATTTCCCACTGAAATGTACATTAGCAAGAATTCTAAAACAGTAAGAATACAAAAGACTTAAAAGACAAACAAAACAGAATTAAAGATTAATACTTTTTGTTGGGGGAAAAGGCAAGTTCAGATGTAAGGGCATGTTCACACGGCAGATTTGGCTGCGGGTTTGGACGAGGTTTTCGGCACGGTTTCCGTGGCCAAAACCTTGTCCAAACCTCGCCTCAAAAAAGTTTATTGCCGCGGTTTTCGGCACGGCCGCAGCACGGTGGGGGCGTGGTTTTGGGCGCGGTTTGCGGCGAGGTTTTCACCCATGCAAATGAATAGGCAGGGCAAAACCCGTGCCCAAACCCGTGCACCAACCACGCCAAAAAACACGCCGCAACCCGCGCCGACGCCACGTGGACACCGCGCCGAAGACTCGCTGCAAGAATTGACAGGAGACTTCCACAACAACGCGGTTTTCCATAGGAACCAATATAATGAACTGGGGGAGTTTGAGGTGAGGTTTGGACGAGGTGTGAACATGCCCTAATACTCTTTTCCTTTTCTCATGTAGTTCATTAAAAATGTCATCATTTCATCAGTTTTTTTTTCTTTATGACTTTTTTGGTGCATATTTTTCATATTTCAAGTCTCATAGAGACACTCTTTGTGTCTTATCAGAAGCAATTGCGCTTATTTATGTTTTTTTTACTGACAAACCTTAACAATTTAGAGCTCTGTAGCTCTGTGCCATGCTGTTTATACCTTTCCATAACCAATGTCCCTCCAAAAGGCTCAGCTGGGAATAGCAGAGCTGATATGTCAGTCACTGCTCTAGAACCACCCACAGGCTAACCTGGAAGTGGGAGCCTGAAGCTGGCTGTGATCAGCATGGAAAACAGTGTGATGAGAAAACACCTTTAAAACTCATGGGACCTTTTATGAGCCAAGAGACACAAAAAACTATGGGAGACATGTATGGAACTAGGTGCATGATGTGCATTTTCTCATCTATTTTTCAGTGTATAATGCATCTGAATGTATGAAAGCAGTTTTTATGTGCTCATAAATGGTGTCTAAAGTTTATCTCGCCTCACTTGTGTGTTTGGTGCATTATGGAACTTAGGCGCATAACTAATGTGCCAAACGTATAAAGGCTATAAATAGGCTGGAAATAAAAGAAAAGTCATTAAAATAGCATGTCAGTGAATAGAGACTATTGTACTGATCCTGCTTGGTGGACCACAGGTCCCAGCAAGACTTGTGCTGTGCTGACTCTTGCTGTATGTAGAATAAAGGGTGAGAGCAGAAAAAATAAATTTCAAATTTAATGTAGTAAAAATTAAAAATGTAAAAATCTCAACAACATCATCAGTGGGTTATTTAATGTAAAATTAGTTTTAGATTCTATTAATTTTAAATACATTTTATAGGAGATATTTTTATATTTTTGGGATATTATATAATTTATATTAATTTTATACGATAACATTTTTTATTAAATTAAAATTATTTAATTTTATATAGTTTGATAATGTCATAAGTTACTTTTTATTATTGTACTGGTGTAAGTTGAGAAATAATGAACACTTCTTGCCCTTATAGCAAATCTAGCTCCTCTTCGACTCCTCAGGCTCAGACAGACCACATTAAAATAGGTCTGCCTGTTCTAGCCTGGTTTTGCGGAGCCACATTCATATATGTGTCTAATATTACAAGCGTGGTGCGACACGCCCCTCAGAACGCCCCCCAAATGCCCCCTCCCTCATGTTAGGCATATTAAAAAGTGTCGTCTTACGAACAATGTGCCTAACACTTTGTTATGCGCATTAGACATCGTAGCTGGCTCACTTTTTACATCAGAAAAGAGTGAAAAACCCGAGCATACATGTCTCCCTATGTGTGAACAAAGACTAATAGGTGGACTTTCAAAAGCCTAGATTTCCACCATAGCAATTAACCAAGAATTAAATATTGTCTATTACTCCCAAGTTAATGTGATGTATTTCAAGCGACATAAAAAAACCATGTTCTGGGCAGCGCAGCCACTTTGTTTTAGCAGAGATATCAGAAGTTGGACCCCAACTAATCAGACATTTATGGAGTATCTTTTCAATGCACCATAAACAATAGTTAGTTTCTCACTGCTGAAGATCAATTGACAAACAGGGCAAGAAAAGAATTTTGTTAATTGTGTACTAAATAAACAAGCTACATTGTGGCCTGTAACAAGCACTGATGAGTTGCTATAGAAAATTCTTATACTTCCTAGCAAATGTAAATGTTATAAACCTGTACAACTGCAACGTTTTATACTATTATTGCTTCAAAGCAATTGTATTTTCCGCTTTTCTATTCTGTTTAATAAAAACTTAGATTTTCACATAGAATTAAGTGATATTTTAGAATCATTGTCCTTTAATTAAATTGTTCTACTGAAATCGCAATTTTAACAGCAAATATGAAATTTAAAACCTAATTGTTTGTTTTTACGATGTTCTGCAATGGCCTAAACTGCTCCTTTGTAAACTCAGGAAGAACAGGGAGAAAAATGTTGTTGATTTTATTTTCAATCCACACAGCAGCTCGTGGATATATTTAATGTTATCTAGGAGGAATAAAACACTGTAAAAGAAGCACAATGTTTTTGTTTTTATGTGGTACAATGTAATTCAGAGTCTTCGGCAGGATTATTCAACAGATTTATCAAGTAGTCTCAGGAGAAATCAGGACTCGCAAACTCATCAATAATACATAATGAAGCAAAACAATTAACAACAAATTGGTTAGCTTACTAGTTAATGTATTAATTAATATAAGAGACTTTGCAGAGCGGTTGTTTAAGTTTTACTGCAGTGTTTAGCACACTACCCACACTAAGCATCTCAATAGTGTGGCCCCAGGAAGACTACAGAGCTTCCCCTATGTTCTGGTTGAGTGGCTTAGAAATGCAGGCTGATTAAAATTACACCTAGAAGTAAAAGTATCTTTATTTTATTGCTTTACATAGACAAAACCCGTTTATTCATGATGTTTAAAACTAGTTACACGGTTATAGATTTGAACAAGGTCCAATAGACTTCTTTAATGTGAACACTGTAAATTACAGTATACATACTTATTACCTGTTGCTTATATAGCATCAATATATTCCTAAGTACTATACACATTATAGTCACCCTAATCACTCAAATGCCTAATAGCGATTACAAACTCATTTTCACCTCCTAAGAAATACACATAGCCAATTTAATTTCAAAATATACCAGCATTCAAATGTACTGAGGATCCCAATGCCGAAATGAATCAGTGACAACCACTGAGACACTGTACATATATACTGATAAAGCCACATATACTGCTCTAAGACACAATGAGCGACATCTATGAATTCGTCTTCACCATTTTTTGCAGTATATGGTCGGTTCTATAGATGTATGAGCAGGCATACGGCCACACTTGACACAATGTGCATCTGATGACACATTTTAACCCCTTAATGACCGCCCGCCGACTTTTGACGTCGACTGGTGCGGGTCGTTCGTCTGCAGCGACGTCTTTAGACGTCGTTCCAGACATCGGGGTTTGCGGGGCCCGGCGCCGCAGCTGCACTGGGATCAGGGCTGTAATACACAGCCCTGATCCCAGAGCATCCCCTGCAAGCATCGGGGTGCGGAGGAGACCTCTGCAACCCAATGCTTTAACCCTTTGATTGCGGCGGTGCGTTACCGCAGCGCAATCAAAGGGTTCCCCTGCTCTGTCGGGTGATCGGAAAACCCGGTGACCCGACAGGAACGGCTGCACAGTCAGCTCTGGGGACCTAGAGTGGCCCCAGAGCTGTCTGTGTACTAAGCCCGTGACCTGGACACACTGTGTGGCGTCTTGATCACTGCCTGTGTCAGACTGACACAGATTAGAATGTATTAGCATATATGAATATGCTAATACATTACTAAGTGGAAAAAAAAATTAAAAAAAATTGTAAAACAGTTCTCCCTTCATGGGATTCCAAAAAAAAGTTAAAAAATACATAAAAAGTGTAAAAAAATCAAATAAAATAAATAATAAAATAAAAATAAATATTTAATAAAAAAAATTGTGCATAAATTACACACACAAAAAAACCTACACATATTAGGTATCCACACGACCATAATAACCTGTATAATTAATCTAACAAGTTATTAAGTGTGAAATGTGAATGGTGTTAAAAAAATAAAAAAAACAAAAAATAGTACATAAAGTTCATAAAGTACAACTTGTACCGAATAAAACGAGGCCTCATCCAACTGCGTCATTGAAAAAAAAAAAAAAGGTAACAACTGTTGAAACGCAAGGAGGCAAAAACTAAAAAAATGTTCTGGTCATTAACTACTTTTCAGGCGTTCGGCTTAAGGGGTTAAAGTGCCACACTTTGGTGCAAAACTGCCATACAAAGTTTGCCGCATAACACTCTATATGGCAATTTTGAGTGTTATGCACCAAAAATGTTTGCTGCATAAAACTTTTATTCATTCTGTTGTATTTTACACCCCTCTATATCTATTTAGAACTACCGTAGTGTGTTCCTGCAATAATTGCACCTAAACATTTTCTGAACATCGGCTTGGAGGAATTTTAGCCCATTGCGCCATATAAAACAGCTTCAACTCTTATGTTTATGGTGTTCTTCCCATGAGCTGCTCGCTTCGGGTCCTTCCATGACATTTCTATTAGATTAAAGTCAGGACTTTGACTTAGATTGACTTCTGTGAAAATCTGATGTAATTTTAGATCAAATTTATGCAGCCACATAGAAAATTATGAAGAATCCTCCAACTTTCAAGCATCTCTGTACACAAAGGCATCCATTTCAATTGAAGTGCAGTTGGCCATATTACATGTCCAAAAAAAATCTTCATATTCTTCATATTTCACCTCATAGCTTTTGCCAAAAAATTATTATTGTTTTACTGCTTTCCTTCTAATGCGTACTATATCCAACATTTTCTTTAGAACACTTATGGCAACAACAGATGAGCATGTTCATCTTATAGCAGACTAAACACTATGTAGACATGTTGTACATGGGCAGTGCAACAGAGGTACTGACATAACAAACATGTTTTTATTCACAAATATGTGATGATGATTTTAGAGGCACTGATGTGTGATATCCATACTTGGCCAGCCAGCACATAGACTATTTCCTTGCACAACCCTGTTCAATAACCATGTAAAATATATATACACTCTGTATCTTGCTTATACAGCGCTAATTTATTTTAATGGTATAATCAATAGAAACAGCAAGTTTATGGAATCCTTCCTCTCTGACAATATAATTATACTGTATATATCTACATAATATATATACACAATGTAAATATACATTGTTATATATATAATACATATATCTATACCCACACACATATATATACACACACAGATATATACACACATCTACATATATATACATATATATATATACACACACATTATATATATATATATTTATTTTTTCATATATATATATATATATATATATATATATGTGTGTGTGTGTATACAAACATACAATGTATCTTGTTTATATAGTGCTAATTTCTTTTAACAATATAATCAATGGAAACAGCGAGTTCTATGGAATCTCTGATCTCTGACAATATAACTAGACTATCTCAGTGAGAGATCTCAGTGCTGGCAGGAGTTTACTGTATGATGGAAGAGCTAGT
Source organism: Phyllomedusa bahiana (assembly GCA_025379985.1). Taxonomy (NCBI): domain Eukaryota; kingdom Metazoa; phylum Chordata; class Amphibia; order Anura; family Hylidae; genus Phyllomedusa; species Phyllomedusa bahiana. Next base: position 221,441 of record JAODAL010001386.1, read on the forward strand.
GCCCTTGTTACACTGTTATTCTTCATGCCTTGCTATGTTTTTATAGTGATAAAATGAAACATTTCAGGCCTACCTAAGGCTAGTCTTCCTACTGTGTATGCAATTTATTATATATACCTTTCTACCATAATATGTATAAACAGTTCTCCTGAAAATAAAGACTTATATGTGAATGGCAGGCTTGATATTTTATTTACTATAATGTAAAATAAGAAAATATTAATATGTAGCCCTGTGAAACAAGTCCAGCCATCCAGGCTGTATTTGCACCTATATATACTGGATTTTTACTTCAGACTTGTTTCACATTTGTTAGCCATTCTGAAATATTAAAATGACACAAAGTGTAGTGTATCATCTATGACCGACACATAACATCGGAATATAAGAATGGAGGGTAAGGTGGCCCTTAGCACACGGTAAAAAAATGAAAGTGATTAATTCAAATGTCTCACCCCCTGAAGTTGTTGCACTTATGAAGAGGTGAATTTGTATAAATTGTTTTTGCAATTGGACAGCATTTACAGGCGCCACTTAGTGGAATTAGTGGAACTAATTCGCAATTTTTGAAAATGTGTTGAAGGCATTTGCACCTTTTTTGTTGAATAGGTTTTCATACAATATGGGCATACAGAACGCATGACATAAACACAGAATATTGAATGGAAATAGCATGACATTTAGAGACCAGGTAACACTTAAGTCATTATATAATTTTTCATTCACCGAAATCCCATTGATTACTAGATTTGAAACTGTAGCAAAAAAGGTACAATCCAATGATTTTTTTATTATATTTAGTTCATGATGAATTATATTCATAAGCCATTCTTCACATTTTGCCTACTCTGAGTGTGACTTTGTGCACTTGAAAACTAACACATTTGTAGGAAACGGTAATTAAGCTGGCCACCGAGGCAAGATTGTACACTTGATATAATGGTCCCTCAATTATCTGCCACAATCAGAATGCTATTTGGGAAATCGCCATAACCAAACAAATACCTCCCACCATAGATGAAGATTTTTTTTCCTTGTAATAATGGAATATATTGTGCATTTGCTCAGAATGTTGACATCTCTATGGTCACCCCAACTCTTTGTATTAATAAGACAATGAATGGTACAGAATATACAAACCACTCCATGACATAAAGAGAAATGTCCATCTAATAACTCATTACCATTGCTCTACATTATTCTTTTGAATATATGCATTTTTATAAAATAATATTTGAAAAATGTATATAACTTCTATATTGCATACCTTTGAAGAAAATAACAAGTATTCTGACCAGCTGTGGACAATAGAAGCTATCACATTTTGAATATATTCAGTGGAAATTTTAACCCACAACTTTTGTAGATTCTTCTACAGGTGCAAATGACTTATACTCTGGTCTGTTTGACATTACATAGTCCTACACAGATTAAAAGTATGCTTCCAACCACTGTCCTACAAAATCAAATTTGAACAAATCAAGAACTGAACACAAATTCCCTATGACATGATATTCCAGAATTGAGTGGTAACATTTCCAGTTTGTTGTTTTTTAAAAATACTCTGTATACATGTTCCAACTTACTGGTACCAAAGCAAACACAAATAGTACTATTACATTATCTCACAAACGTGAGTACACATTTTTGTAAATATTGTATTATATCTTTTCATGGGACAACACTGTAGATATGACACTTTGATACAATGTAAAGTAGTCAGGGCACAACTTGTATATCAGCGTAAATTTGAGGTGTCCTCAAAATAACTCAACACAAAAACATTAATGTCTAAACTGCTGGCAAAAAAATGAAAATATTTTAACCAATTTGGGATTTTCCCTGCACAGTTGTCATGTGACTCATTAGTGTTAAGAGGTCTCAGGTGTAAATGGGAAGAAGATGTGTTAAATTTGGTGTTATCATTCTCACACTCCCTCATAGGCTATAAGAAGATTGCCAACACCCTTTAACTGAGCTGCAGAACGAGGGCCAAACCATACAGTGGTTTAACAAGACAATTTCTACAGGCCTCTCCGAGGTCGACCAAAGTGGTTGCATGCACGTGCTCAGAGATTGACGTATGATTGCTGCATAGGTTACAATGCTGTCAATGCTCAGACCGTACACCACACACTGCATCAAATTGGTCTGCATGGGTGTAGTCCAAGAAAGAAGCCTATGCTAAGAGGTCAAATGGTACCTTCATTTCTTATTTATAGGCAGTGTGTTATATTGAGATGCTAGTGTTCTGCAGGCACTTACCTTATTTATATTTTGGAATCTTTAGGGTCCATTGACAGCTGACATATGCACTACTTCTATTTTAAGGGACACATGAATTGTTCTGTGAATTAAAAGTTAAATTTTATATCTATATAATAAATGGATGGTGGTTGGTAAATTTATGGCATTAATTGCCCTATGGGCGAACTGTGAATATATTTTGAAGTTAGCCCATCCAACCATGAAAATCAGGGTTGTTTTGTAGGTCTAACTGTGCTAAAGATCATCAGAAAGCCTGCAAAAAGTTTGTGGAAGACAAGAAGACAAAGGACATGAATTACTGGAACCTGTGGTCTGATGAGACCAAGATAAACTTATTTGGATCAGATGGTGTTAAGCGTGTGTGGCGGCAACCAGGTGAGGAGTACAAAGACAAGTGTGTCTTGCCTACAGTCAAATATGGTGGTGGGAGTTTCATGGTTTGGGGCTGCATGAGTGCTGTCAGCTGATGGGAGCTACAGGTCATTGACAGAACTATGAAAGCCAACATGTTATGTGTAATACTGAAACACAACATGATCCCAGGGCAAGGGCCCACATGATCAGAATCAGGCCCAGAGCAGCATTCCAAAATGATAATGATCTCAAACACACCTCCAAGACAATGATCGCTGCCTTGCTAAAGGAAATGAGAGTAAAGGTGCTGGATTGGCCAAGCATGTCTCCAGACATAAACTCTGAGCATCTTTGGGCATCCTCAAACGGAATATCAAAAAACAGAGTTCAGCTCACCATACGGTCAGGTGGAGTCTCAGTGCAGGTGCAATGCATGGAATATAAGCAACCGCTCCTGTTGCGAAAGGTATCCGCAATAATCAGGCAAGTTAACATCCAGCAGCGTACGTAGATGTAGTGAACACTTGCTAATATAGCATTAAAACTTGACTTTTAAGTAATTTAAAATAGTAAACTGCCATGAACTAGTGGCATTGTTGCAAAATCATATACTGCTGTGCTTGACGAGTTTCGGTGTAAACGCCTTACTCAGAAGCACATATATTAAGTTCGTTATCCAGAATAAATGGAAAAAGTTCAGATGGTACTAATTGAAATATCCGATTACATCTTCCATCGGAGCATTTGCAAATTAATCATATAAAGGCTAGATGTTATAATGCAACAAGAACAAAATATTAAAACATTATCAAAACACATACAAACATAGGGCCACATGTATGAACCTGTTTAGGTTACTATGGGCAAAAGAGTGAGTTTTAGACCTAAACAGTTTCGTACATGTGGCACATAGTGTTACAACATTGAAACTGTGTATCATACACTGAAAAGCTAATCCCTAATTTATTATTGATATAAAATGTCCTGTCTGATATTTAACCCATTCGGTTGTCTGGTTGCTAGGGTGTAAGTACATTTAGATTTACGGCTCAGTACCTTCCTATGTAAATCCCCTCCTCTGAGTTGTCTCAATACCTTCTATATAGCCGTAACCTGAAGGCTCGAAAGATCACTATCATGCACTGAGTGAAAATGTTTGGACACTGCTGGTTTTTGTCCATTCCAACCTGGATTGCAGGAATCTGAAAGATGCCTTCTAATACGAGTTTTAAGACTATCGGTTGTGCACCCAACATATTTCACTCTGCAGGCAGTACAGTACATGAAATGAGGTATATAACATTTTTAGAATTGAAGTTAATGTAACTGTAAATTCTACATTCTTTGCCAGTGACATAAAAAAAAATTTTTGGGTTTCTTTTTAATTTGTTTGCATGTTTTAAAAACTAAAATTTCCCGCATTTGAAACAGCCTTTCAATGCTAACCACATATCTGAGGTTTGAGGATTACTCAAAAACAAACCAGGTGAGATAATATTGCTTTATAGCCCGGTCCCCAAACTAAAACAAATTAACCCCCTTTTGAAAAATTAATGGAAAAGTTTTTTCTTGAATGTAAAAAGGGCCGGGAATTTTTTTTTTTAAACAATTCTAACTACATGATGGTATTGTGGACTGAAAACAGTGGAGATGTTCATGAATGTCCCATCGTATTTTCGGTCTATTAATATTTAATAGATCCTTCCGTGAAATTGCATGTACCTTTTGTACCACTGTATTTAAAATACTAGAACCATATCCACATTCTCTTAGATTCTAGAGCATGGATTTTTCATGTCTTTTGTATTGAGAGGTTATGGTACTATTTCTTTTTATACGTACTAACTCCCCCACAGGAATATTATGTATTATATGTCGGGGATGGCATGATGTGCCTAATAATGTAGAGTTTTGTGATTTAGATTTACCCGTAAAGAGATTAATTGTTTATACCAGTTTTTCATTACCCAACCCCGAAGGGAAAAGTCCCAAAAAATTTTAAAATCTAATGAAAATGAAAAGTGAATTTGAGGTTCATGTAATTTTGTTAAATGACTTAATAAAATTTCCCCCTTTTAAAACCTTTTTTGCGAGTAATCACTACAATTTTCGTACAATGCTGGAAAGTTTTAAAATTTGGGCTGATTATTGCGGATCATCAACGGGTGGAGGAGTGTAGATCTCTAAAAAAACCCCAAACCCATTGAAGTTGTCTTGGGGGGATTTTAAGAGGGGGCCCCAAAGGGGAAAACCCGTGAACTCTAGTTAACCCCCCAAAAGCCCCCAAAAGGGGGGAAAAAGGACGGGTGGGAAAAAAATTTGGGCCGGGCCCCATAAAATACTGACAAAAAGGGGAAATTTTTTCCCCCTTTTCACTTAGAGGTGTACTCCCTTTTGTTTTCCAGTGGGTTTTGACATTTTATGACTGTGCTTTGAGTTATTTTTTGGGGGAAACCAAAATTACCAAATGTTATAAAAAGTTTTTACACTGAATACTTTTTCTTTTTAAACAAAGGTCTTTTTTTCAAAAAGTTTTTCCCATGGGAAAAAATATTTTAAAACAATAATTTTCAAAAAAAGTTATAGGTGTGTCAATTTTTTGAGGTTTCTGTACATGTTCCCCCTATGCTGGGCAAAAAAAGTGCTTTCTCCAACATCTTTTTCATTTTTTCTTTATATGTCCTCTTCTTTGATCTAAAACTCTCAAAGTTTGGCTTTGCCCATTTTAAATATTTTTTTCATGTTTTGATCAATTGCAAATATAACTTTATCTTAGAAACTCTGCTTATAAATCTTACTTCCTAGGGGGCATCTCTTAGGGTGGATTCACACCTGCGCTTTTAAATTCATTAAAATTGGACGTTCTAAGTATGATTCACATGGTAGCATGTTTAGTCAGGAATGACATAAAAAACAGCAGACACCACAGGGAAAACCCGACAGACTATTGTAATTAATAGGGTCCGTCAGGCACCGTAGGTGTCTGCTGTGGGTAACCTCCGACACAGATGTGAACCAAGCCTCATTGTTGAAGACACTATTACTTGGATTATCAACAAGTGTAAACGTCTGCTTGTCCAACTGCAGACTCTGATTCACTAATTCTCCCGTGTTTGCCTAGTCCCGTCTTCACTGTTTTCTTTATGCAGTAGTCAATCTCAGACTAACCCACAGAGGAATAGGGGTAATCCCCAGTGGGCCCTAAAAATTTTTTTTTTAACTGTATTACACCCTCGGGAAAATAGAAAAGAAAGAAAAGGGGGGGAAAAACCAAGAGGCAGGTTTTGGAGGCTTTTACAGTCATTTCAGCAGCTGTGGGGGTAGGCCCAAAAATAAAGCTACCCCTGGGCCCAGAAACTGCTCAACGGGGTTGCCCCTAAATCAACCAACTGTGAGCCCGGGTCCCCCAGTCCGACACTGGCAGTAGTGACATCTTAAAAAAATCTTCAGGTTCTTAGCGATCTGAACACTGGAATGCATGCTTTTAGAGAAGGAACTTTTCTTTGGGCTAGATCTGTACATATTTTGCAATCCAAGTAAAGACTAATAACAGACTTTATTGAACAGAATAATGAGTTTAACACAATTGTAAAGGTTTCTCCACTAACCTAAAAGCTACATAAAGGTTCCTGCAATGATTTTTTTAGGGGAGAATGCAGTATGTGATGGAGCTTGCTGTTATTCTATTCATACCTAACAAAAAAAAACCCTGAGTATAAAATTGGAGGTAGATCTCTATAAAAGTCTACTGCAGTCTTATTACAGTTTAGGAGGTAGCATAGGGTCTTATTACAACCATTTGCTTAGGATAACAAAGACAGTGCCTTTAAGACACGTGGAGTAATGGCTGATAAAAACTAAGCTTTTCAATCACATTTGTATAATAAAACATAACAGTAATTTACAAGATTAGTAGTATCCTAACTATATTTTAAATGCCTTAATAGTATCTTGGTAAAGACTTAAAAAATGTCTGCATGTTAGTAAATGCGCTATACACTTTTTTACAATAATAAAATTTCTTAGTAAATTAGGTCATGGAAAGAAGTAATTAGAGAAATCTGAAAAAAAAAAGAAAGATTACACATTTTCCTACTTATTTGAAGATGAAAGTAGAAATAAAATAGAATAAATACATCATTATTTGGAGCAAGTATATGAAAGATTTATTAAATAATCCATGAAGGCCTACAAATGATTAATAAGGGCCCTTCAACAAATATGATTTATTAATACTTCATATTTATAAACTCGTCAAGTATTCTGCAGCACAATATAATTGGAAATAATGCATACATAATGTTTTCAGATTGTGTATATAGTAAATATCAAGAGCTTCATACAAAGTACTACAACTGGAGGGGACTCCTAATGCCAGTGTGAGTTTCATAAAAGAAGTGATTATGCTTGATGCATACATATAATAACAAGGTTTTGTGTCTTCCTTAATTTGTCCAGGTATGAGGATCAGTAGACGTCATGTGACAATTTTGATATTGTATTACATTCTCAGAAAAAATGCTCTAAATTCCAATGGTCTGACATGTACGCGCATCTTGTATAGGTGGATACATGTGTGTGTTTAGCAGAAAATGTCAAATCTCTTCGGAAATCTCCTTAACTGTATCACTATAATAACTGAGAACAATCACAATATTTAAAAATGTTACCAACAATTAGGTAATAAGTTTCTTGCAGTATGTGCCATGTAAAAATAATTGCCAACAATAATGTACTTTATTTTGCACTTTATGGGGTTGTCTAGGATTAAAAAATATCACTTTCATCCAGATGATGGGTGTCAATACAGCCTATACACAACCCATGGACAACTGTCATGTTCTTGAAAGAAATCAACTCTTTCTTTTTTTTTTCCAAAAATTTAATCAAATCAAGGAAAATAAGTCAATGCAAGTATTAAGCCTTTCTAAGACAAGAAAATCAGCATAGACTCCCCTTATGTCATTTACAAAAATGAGATAGGACGAGTTGTTTGTGGAGGAAGTCACCTGTAATTACAGTTTTATATTTCTCTGGTGTACAAAATAGTGATTCTACAGTAGCATGTTTTCTATCTGGCTCCTAACACTCAATCCTTTCAGTCCAGACAACATAACCAGACTCCTGTTATCAGGGCATGTCCGAACTAAATAGCTCAACTGCTGAGTTATTAAATTAAATTTATTTGAACTCTGACCAAAGGAAAGTAAAGACGACAGCAAACCCAAATCAAAAGCTTATGAAAGTATACTGTTTGATTTCAGGTGTGCTAGCTATTTAGTAACTGAAAGTCAAAGGGGTGTTCCCACATAGCAAAGTGTACTACACAGGTCAGCTCTCAGCTAGCAGCAAGCCGACTGAGCATGAGAATTAGGAGGGTGGTGCTTGTCGCCCTCCTCCCCTTCTATTTCTATGGTAGATCCAAATAAACAGTAGCTGAGTGTGTGTACTCAACTATATTCAGGAGCTCCCATAAAGATGAATGGGGAGCCGCAAGCATCTTCCTCTTCATTCTCATGCACAGTAGGCTTGCAGCAAGTAGAGATGACTTATGCAGTACACTTAGCTTCGTACATTAAAGGGGTTATCTCACTACATTTATTCCTCTTACCTCAGTCCTGTTTTCTTGGTTTCATTTTGAAACAGGGGCGTGTTTACTCGATTCTACTAGGCTTCAGTAGAAGCCAGGTCTGTAGCTATAGTAACCAGTGCTAGCAGCCTATCAGGAGAGATCAAACAGGTCTGGAGCTACAGTGACCTGAGGAGCTGATGCAGTCCATACAAGGGGCGATATCTAGGAATAGGCTGAACACTGTTAATGGACATATATTGCAAAGTGACTTATTTTTATAAGATCTTTAACATAAAAAGCAATCCTTGTGGACAACCCCTTTAACTCTGCATGGCCCCTACTTATTCTAATTACCTACTACATAAGCCTCTGTATATACGTGATAATTATCAGATACTTTGTTTCTCTTCTTTTATTAGTGGTGTAGTTGTCTGCACTTTTAAATCAAATATAAAAATCAACTCTCTTTGCACTGTGTTCTTGATAAGCAGCAGCCAATCTAAATAGGCAGGACTACACTGGTAAGGAGCAGAGCAGCGGCTTGAACCAATGATGAGGCAAGAGTTGTGCCTCAGACTACCACAGACTACCTGTACACATTGTAGCTAAGCTGTAGTCACAGATCATAGCTGTGATCTTATCAAACTGACCTACAAAACGGCTAAGCCATGAGTACTGAAGGAAATAAGGAGTAGCCAACATCACCTGCAGGTACTGACTTATGTATCACTTTTGAGCTCACAACGGAACATTTATTTTAAGTAATTAAACCGTAATTTAAGGAGCACTGATCTAAATTCAAAGATGTATTCACATACAAGAAGTAACTTGTTGCCATCAAACTTCTACAAAGAAAATAAACCATGCCTAAAAGACCCATTGAAGGAGCACACATAAGAACTAGATGCAGTAATCTCAAAGAATGTGATTATGTTATGAGACATGTAACACAGGAAACATTGTTTTCATCACTATATTTACAATTGAGTAACATTAGCATTAAAGAAAGTCAAAGTACAATATTATAATAATCTTTATTTCTATAGCGCCAACATATTCCAATATTGTTAAAAACGGAACAGTTATCTGGGCTACATATGACTTCCAATATATATGACATTTTCCTCTTATGAATCACTGTATAATTACTTTACAAAAGACATCTGCGGGTGGAATTAAACTGGCAAACAGCAATAAATCACTTCAGTTTTAGATTTTGAAGACAAGAGTTTGTAGTTTTATGAAATGCTGGCCCTGTCATGCTTTCTCAGGATATTAATCATAACCGAGAATCTTGTACATTAATGCCTACCAGGTGAGGAAATGTTACATAAAAGATGCTTCTATTCAGCTCAGCTTAGCTGGTAGGGTAATTATTGTCACTAAAATATTTAACATGTCCAATTAAAGCATATAACTAGAATATAATTTTACCCTGTTAGAAAGTAAATATGTTTATGATTACAAAATGTTGGACAGGTTATATTTCATACAACTCATGCAGAATAGGTGTTAATTAAAATGACTGGATATTAATGGCATATAATGGACAAGAGCTAATGGTCTACTAATGCACTTTATGACATAAACCATAATGTAGTAACCATCTTTTAGTCAGGTGTAGTTTTAGAACCACGTCCCCTTTGTAAAGTTCACATTGACAGCATTAGGTTGTTTGCAAGTTAACACAGAATTTGGCATCATATTAATGGCTGTAAATCAAATCTGCAGTATACGGATCATAGGACACCTTTGTTCTGCAGTGGGTCCACACAGCTAATTCTATGTACACCAATCCATATTGTTTAAGGGAGGTATTCTCCTTTAAAAGCAATGTTACTAGGGAATAGCACAATGCCTCAAGGGTGCCCTATTCCACAGAAGTTGTAATATAGTCTCCCCAAAACAATGGGAATCTTGCAAGAGAACAGAGAGTGACTTTTGATCACTATATTCACTATTTTGCCGTTGGCAAACTTAAACACTATCAGTTCTCAATCTATAAAACACTAAAACGTAACTTTTATTATGTATAACACTTAACCTCTATACACACTATTTAAAAACCTGATTTCTAACCTCTCAATTTATCCCTTTCTACTTCTGAAAGTATAACTCCTTTTCTAGACTTGATAATAGAAAAGGAGTTAAATATACTATTCCACAGAAAGAACTGCCTATGGGTCCCTAATATAGACTTATGAGGTATGCTTATGCAGAAGTAATGTTTTCTTAAAAGAGTTGTAAAATAAACTTTTTTTCCGATTAATTTCTAAGGGATTTCTGAATATAGCTGAGAGAGCATTAAAGATCCCATCTCATTGATTAGCTTCAAACTTGAAGCAAAGGTAAATAAAGATCATTACCAAATACATTGTTGTTCCAATTTTGCTTCATTTCAGAGCTAAAGGAGGTCTTATATCTTGCTTGTTTACATAAGTCTCCCTAGGTTACCAACTACCTCTCATTTCAGTGGCTGGGCTTATGACATCATTCCCTGCTGTGTCTTATTAGCAGGACAGAGCTTTAGGGTATGGTACAGTACGCACCGCAATACATCATGTGTTTTGGGAGCTCGTGCTAATACACGCTTACTCCCATAATTGACATGTCACTTCGATCGAATTGTACGAGCGGGGAGAGGAGGCATAATCCATAGTTCTCTACGAGAGATATGGATTACCGTAATTATGGGGCCCATTTTCCAGCGTATTAAGCACAGTACTCCACGAAATAAATGCCGAAATGCGCCCCAAAATAAGCCTTGTGAACATACCCTTATTCTCAGTCTCTGATCTTATCTTTTAACTAAGAGAAACTCTAACCCTTAGAGTTACTGACACCCTATGCTATCATCTCAGGTCTACATAGCACATAGCTCTACTTACATTCTGAAAAACCACAAGAGGTTCTGTTATCTTTTCCGAAAGTTTTTTTTCTCCTACCAGAAGCTTCCTCTTATGACAAAAACAGCTTTGCTAGCTCACATTTATAGCCAGACATCCTGTTTAGACAGTGTCATAGTTTTTCTCAACCCCTCCATCACCAATTGAATGGCTTTGCTAGGAACAGCAGCTAGCAAAGATGAAATTTCAGACAATGCTGTAGAACCACCCACAGCTTGCACAGGAAGTGGGAGCCTGAAGGGAATGTAAAAAGTGAAAAATGACAGAAAGGAAAAAACACTTCAAGAGGTTACAAAGGGCCTCTCTTGCACTATAGAACTTGTCCTGTCCTGCATTACACAGACAATGTATTGATTTGAATAGATATTCTGCAATGTGTAGTTTCTCCTATGGTGACCCTGCAGGGAAATTGAACACTTATTGCCAGGACTTACAACATACAACATCTGATTGTTATGGGATTATTCTAACGTGCAGGGATTGTCCAAAGGTTGTTATACATTGATCAACTCACTGGGTTGAGAAACAGGCTGTGTAAAGAATAAAAAAGCTTTTATAATCACCAGGAGATGAAACATTTTGTCACTTTTGGCTCATATTCTGTTACTCTTTGCTAGACATTGTTTTTACTCTGAAGCAAGTAAAACGCAAAGTCAAAAACGTAAAACAAATATGAAAAGAAAACAAAAAAGATGCTATTTTCCAATCAAAAACCAAGTAGTTTACTAACTCCTCATTATAGTATTTTCAGAAAATCTGGTGCTATAAGCTGGTCTCTTTACATAGATTCAAGCAATAGATGTGCTAAATATGTAATAAATACTTCTAAATACAGATCACATTTATCATTTTTGCAGTGTAGTAAAATAAAAGTCTAAAAACCTATGAAAAGTACTCTAGGAACAGATAACAAGGAGAAAATGACTTAAAAGGGACTAATGATTTTCAATTGAAGCATTATATATGAATGGGGTTTTCCAGCAATTTCCATTTGTTACAGCTTAGAACATTGTGAAATAAAAGTAAGTAGTACTCACCTTGCAGATACCCTGCCATTCACATTCAAATGCATTTAGATTCTTGCTTTGATTCCTGCATTTCTATTACTCTCAACACAGAACATGAAATCAATACAGCTAATCATTGGTCAGCAGTAATCCCTACAGTTAGGTCCAGAGGTCCAGATGTATGAAAGTTGCTGTGTCAGTTTTCAAATTATGCACGCCATATT